>OMOT01039195.1:0-27842 GCA_900312575.1 Acanthochaenus luetkenii
AAAGCGGCAAACTAGATTATGTTCGGGACATTTAATTCCTCGAAAAACACATTTGCCACAATATAAATCTCACTCCATAATATTTCGAGTATCTATCAATAGCAGAACCGATAACATCGGATCTTATCGATACTCCAATTTGTACTCATTTAGAACCGGTTCCCGTTTAGAACCGGGTTTCGGGGGGCATCCCTAATCAAAACTGTAGTAACCAAAAATATTCTGTTTCTGATTGGCCGTGAGGCGTCACTAACACGTTTACTGTTGTCTTGTAAGTGAATGCTTCTAACAAAAGCGCACTCTCCTTTCAGGCCCCACATGTACGACACGCCGTCCACTTACAGAAACGTCTCTTATTTGAAATCAACACCTATGAAATCTGGCGGAGATGCTCCAAATGTGACAGAGTCTTCTCGCCTCATCCCACTCTGGGTTCAGTTTCTGTTCTTCCTGGCTGTGGCAGCTTTTCTCTACTTTGTTTTTTCCAATATGGAGACGACACACAGCGACCCTTTCAAAGGAATACATTGATTGTTATGCGTGTTCAGTTTTCAGGGCTGTTGTAATACTTTATTGCGCATTTTAATTTAAGTTGTGTATTTTGGCATATGCCTTTATTTTAGCCATTGCTGAAATAATTGTGTTTTATACAATGATTGCAGGTTACTTACTTACAGGTAAAGAAATATGTAGTTTCCACCCTGCTACAGTATACAGCAGCACTGGTAGAATAGATATGGATGTCACCAGTCTTCCATCAGTATTTGTTAGCATAAATAAATCTCTCCCAGCGATTCAGTGCCATGTGCCCATATCCCCATAAAATCATCACTACGTGCATTGTCAATCTACAATTCAGTGTCAATGACCAGAATGTTTAGTCTTGTTTGTGGGTTTGGATACTTGTTCCATGTCCACAAGTTATGACTGATCTGTTCAAGATCCCAAGAATAACGTGAGTTCTGTTACGTGTGGATTCTCCCTTTTCTGGAAATACAGTTTGATAGTGTAAATTGTTCATACAAATATATACCAAATAGTTTCATATAACACCTACTGTTACTAGTTTAAAGTTTATGGCCAGATGCAATGGTTTTAGACCAGCGGTAATGCTAGTGCCTTAGCATTTTTGTATGAACAATTGGGATTAATTTGTCTACCTGCATATTTCTTAAATATAGAAATTGTACCAGTTGTATTGCCTGTATTTACATGTTTATGCTGTGTTATAGGTTTTACAGGTCATTTTAATATTAGCATTATTTCAGAGATGATATCACACTTTTGTATTAAATAATCCAACACTTTAATACATTCAATTTTTAAATGATGCTTTTGTGTATCGTTTCACAATTCAAAATATAAAAGAGCTTGTATATATAAAGGTTTGAAGTCAATTATTCAGGTGCAAAAATGAACTTACAAATGTTGAAAGGAAAATAGTTTGGGGTAGAAGGATACAGAAACCATATTATGCAACGGTATAAAGCTTTTCTCTTTTATTCTTCATTTGATCTGATGCCAAAATCAAACTTGCATACAGTAACTTCTGTGGACTTGACTGAAATATAAAACCCATTGAACCCAGAGGCTCCAACACCTACAGCTTCTTTTCACATACTTTGTTAAGTGCGCATTGTAAATGAGAAGATGCATAGTAGGGCAACTAAAAATACAAAAACATCCTCTAATCCTTTAAGGACCATTGATCTGTGGAAGCAAATACATAAGCAGCTTAGTGGAGAGTATCAATGGTGTTACCTGGCTATAAAAAAAACAGTATTCATACAGCCTATACACGGAGACCTGAGGAACACATTTCAGTTTCAGTCAAGCTTCTAGTACCAGTATTTTACTCCATATATCTGCCGTGGTAGTAGTAGCCAAGCCTGAGTGAATCTGACGTCTAGCATTAGTCCAATATTGACTTTGATCATGAAACTGTTTCCATTGTCCATCACCAGTATGGCCATCTAATGCTTAGATCTCAACATAATACAGAGCTTAAGACCCAATCATATCCAGCATGTCCCAACAGTAGGTGACACCTGCCTGGTATCTGGTGTGAGGTCGTTTTCACATTATTATTATTACCCCCGGCCCCCCCACACACACTCCCCCGGTTGTTCCCGAGCACACTTGAGAGAGAGAGAGATGAGCGCAACACTCCCGATACAGCAGGAAGAGCCTCTCGCCTGCCTTCCTACTTTATCACGTATGTATGCGCTGTTCAGAGGTTGAGATCGGCACGGTGTTCACACTTGAATCGTTCCGTGCCTGGGGACCCCTGGACCGTCCCCCAGAACACCTTTTCAAGTGGTCCCGGGCACGGAACGGTGATCCGTTCCCGGGGACGGAACGCAGTGTTCACAACAACCAAACGATCCGGACTTTGGGGGGAATCGTGCTCGGAAACGGCCCCGGGTCCGTAGTGTGAATCAGCCTTGAAAGGCAAAGGTTTAGTGTTCAGCAAAGAGTTGTGCCTCATCTGGACTGTCCTGAAGGGCCTGGTTACAGCTTGTACTGTTGCTGTTTCCAAAAGGCATGGTAGATGACTGACCGAGCAGTTTGGTTCTTTGGAACTTGGTTACGTCTCCTGCCTTACGAATCCATGAAGGACGGAGGATGAGCCACTTGTAGAGCTCTCAATGGTCCTCTCAGTGGCAGCTCAGCTCTAAAGCTGAAACACACAAGAGGCTGCACTGCAATGATCTAGCTTTGCACAATTACAAACATGGACACTGACAAGTCAAACATGAACGAGACATAAACGGATATTGTGCGAGTATCAAGACGTTCCATACCTAGTTATCTCCAATGTTGTCTGCACACCCCGTCATATCTTGTTAATTGATACGGCAACATAAGTGTTGTCCACACCTGTAGATGGAAGCATATCTGTAACTGAGAATGCTGACAGGATGATTGCTAAAAATGAACAGTGTCTCTAAAGACTCATGATAGAATAAGGAGGGAGGTTGACACCGTAGAACTTACAGGTTCTGGTCTCTCTCTCCAATTGAGATGGCTTCTTCTCCTTTTTGCACAGCACCTTGGCTACAATGATGATAATGGTAACAGCTACAACAAATGTAAGGCCTGACACCAGCCAGCTGATCACCATGGGACTCAATACTGGATCTGGGTCTGAGGGTGAGAGGAGAACAAAGACATTACACCGATATCTGTAATGTACATACCTGATGGGGGAAACTGATCATTTGCATAGCTGGAATGTCATTTAGTACTTTAGCATTGTTAATAAAGAAAAAACATTGAATTGCCATTCAAACATTTTGAATTGCTTGATATATTTCTGCCCAAAAAATTGAATAATTGTACATTGTAATTTTAGTAATAAGTACTACTACCAATACAAATAGTTGCCTCAATCAACTGCTTTGTGCTTTAATGTAAAATATCCGGAAATGCGGGCCATTACCGAGTACTCGTTACTAATTACATGAGTACTCGAACAGGGAAATCAGGTCAAATGCACATCCCTAGTATTGAAGTATCGATACCACAGTATTGACCCGCCCATCCCTAGCTCTTGTACACTTTACTTTCTTACCTTCAGAGTTTCTGAATTAGATTGTGTCACGTGTCTACGGATGAACACCAACTGTAATCTAACAGCTGGGGGAGGCTCTTTCTCAGAAGTCGTATTATGGAACAACTTTTTATTACCAATGAAGCAACTTACAAAAAGCAACCTGACTTAGTTTAGGCTTGGCAGCAATAAGAATGTTTCAATACCTGGAACATCCTATTGTTTAGCCATTCAAGACTGGCACACACCACAAACATATGGTATGGAGTATCTCTTACACTGCATGTAAAACACACTATAATGTTATCAACTTCACCTCTGATGGATATAGGCAGGGGCTGGCTCTCTCTGGAGACAAAGGTGCGTCCGCCCAACTGGACCCGATATAGGCAGTAGTAGTATCCCTCGTTGGAGCTCTGGGCGCTGGGGAAGGTGAAGGTGACGGAGGAGGTGAGGGCAGGCAGGGACTGGCGCACTGTGCCATTGGAGCGGATGAGGCGCAGCTGGAAGGAGCCTCCAGAGTACTGCTGCTGGGTGGAGCAGGTGATGTTGAAACTGTGGCCCTTGATGACCGAGCCGGCCGGGGCCTCAATGGACGTGTTGTACCAGTGTTGGGGAGTCAGGAGTTCCACTATGATCAGCCAAGACAGTAGGAATTAGAGAGGTCATTAAAGGTGATGTAGACGGTACAAAAGCAACGGGCTATGGGAATTCTATGAAAAATCTAATATGAATGATAACCGTCAAGGATTTTGGCTCAAGCGAAATGGGGTTAATGTGAAAAAGAACAACCTAGGCTTAGGGCAGTGGAGGTATGACTCACCTACAGTGATGTTGATGGTGTTGCTGGGTGGGGAGATGAGCAGCTGATAGGGTGAACTGCCCATGATCCTGTACAGACAGCTGTAGCTGCCCTGGTGGGACGTCTCCAGGTCAGACAGAGTCAGCTCCACTGTGGTCTGGCTCTGGTCCACCTTCTGGGTGACCAGCGGCGTGGACACACCATGCTTGTACAAGTAGAAGTCACTGAGGTGGTGACCCAGCAGGACAGTGCAGCTGAAGCGAACAGCCTCCCCGGCAGAGAACACAGCTTGAGGTGACAGCAGGGAGAGGGTGGGCATCAAAAGGTTATCTGGAGGTAAACACAGGTTAAACACAAAATGTGAGTATGATCTCTTTAGCTTATCAATGCTAACCGCATGCTGCCATGTGTCCTTTGTGCGAGTATTGACGTCTGTATACATATCTGTTTGGTTGCTACCCAGAATAGCCTATACGCATCAACATACTAGATAATCACGTCACCATCCAGTCATCATCCAGCACTGCTACTTGGTACAGCAGGGCCTCTCACCTGAGCATTTCACTCCTGCATCGTTGTCATGGGTGCAGGGGGGGTCACTGTGGAGGACACTGGCACAGCGCGTCAGACTGGCCTCGTGTCCAGAGCACTGGACATGCTGCAGCCAGATCTTTCCGCTGCCTGATCCGAACGGTGCACGGCGAAAGGCCGATTCAGCTATGCCACAACCCAGCTCCAGGCATACCACATTAGCCTCCCTCAAGTCCCAGCCATGGTCGCAAACCGTTCCCCACTGGTTATGGCGAAGTACCTCAACTCTCCCGGAGCACTTGTTCTCTCCGTCCACTAGTCGGACCGGCCCCCCACCTGCAGAGCAGAGGAAAGTACTCAAGAGCCAGCAAGTACAAGAACGGCTGTGGATATTGCACTGGATTTATCAACCATAGGTCTTACCAAAGGCAGTAACTTCATCCCATGGAACAAAAAAACAGCCTGAGAGGAAGGTGGGAAAGATGGCATCAGGCAAATGGAGATTCAGATTCATTAAAGATTCAGTTAACAGCAAATGTGTACATTGTAGTATCTGTGCATTGCAGGGTACTTGGGTACGTTCACTATATGGCCGAGCCTAAAATGCATCTGCCACTGCATCTCACTACACGAGTAGTAGTGGTCATCTCGTTGCATAACCACAGAGAACATGAGCTAACGTTACCTAGCTAGCTGGCTAACAAGCTTAGCTAACCATCAACACCCGTCTATCCTTACCTGAAAGGATGTAGAGAATGCTCAGCATCTTTCACCTTTCCATTAGACCGCAGGATGGGAAGGTGTCTGTGGTGCTGATGACAGACGGGTTGCTCACGTAACGTTAGTATTTGTTGCCCTGTGTTGTTCGGATGATTTCTTTTTGTTGTCGTCTTTTAAATCTCCATTTGTTTTATCCGTATTGCTGTTTTTATTACTGTACTGCGTTTTGAAACGTTTGTTTTGAGAAGCGCATTATAAACAAAGTACTTATTTAAGTTACTGACTTAGCGTTACTGCACAAGCCATTAGCTTGTGGGCTAGCACGGCTAACGGCTAGCTAACGAACCGAACTATGACTGTTACCTAAGCCGGACGGCGTGGCTTCAACGACATTGTCAAGAACCGAACTAGTATATTCACAAATAACTAATTAATGCAGGTCAGAGGATTTGACGACGAGTCCAGTTGTCAGAAGAACGCGAAACTATCGACAGACATGCCGTCGGTCAGGGCGTCGCGCTCACGTCAACAGGCAGGATGTTTCGCGCCGGCTGTTCTCCTGGCTGCCGACAGGGGTCGCCACAACCCGCAGCACGTTACTGAAGAAAACACTACTGCGCGTATCTCGGAAATGACAACTACAACAACAACAAAACATCAAATGAGTCAAGTGAAAATACTCGTCTTGCTTGTTGAACAAGTAATTTAGACCGATCTCGTGTCTTATTGTGAATCTCATGTGAATCTGCCCATTGGGTGAGATCGGACATTTGAAACGTGTTTCCAATGCGAATCCACCTGTTTCGAGAATATTATTGAGTTAAGTGTTATTTAGTGTAATTTCCCCTCTCCTGCTTAGTGAGGTGATCTGCCTCATCCCGCCTGGTTTCAAGATGTCCACACTCTAGAAAACAACTGGCACAAGTGAAACTGCATTGGAAACCAGGGGGATTACCTCGCCCAGTTAGCAGAATTGTAAATGTAAAGCTACATTTACGATAACATATGATATAATAGAGCAGTGTAAAAAGTGTAAGGTGCCACATTGTCTGAACATGTGGGATTTGTTGAATGTCCCTAATAAACGTTTTGCTCCTGAATATTTCTATAGGTTCACTTCACTTCTAAGGCGGTGCAGTATCAAGTGTAGGTCTTGGGTGCAAGTCCTATACTTTCCCTTTACTTTCGCAAGAAACTCAAGCTGCCAGGTGTTAAGAGATGTATAGGAATGTTGAAAGGTTTTGTGTGTGTGTGTGTGTGTGTGTGTGTGTGTGTTTGTGTTTTACAGTGATAAGGACACCAATCCTTAAAGTGGAAAAATTCCATATTGCCAGTGCAGCTGTTTTGATGGGATCAATGTCCATGTACGGGTTAAGGGAGGAACTGTGATGTTTTATATTTGAAAAACAAACCTCATGACTTTCTAAACAATTAGCATTAAAATGAACATTTGCAACATGTGATACTGTAATATATGTATATTCTTATCATCTATTTTAATGGCACTTAAAAAAAGGTTACAAAGTGCTTGAAAATCATAACAAACAAAAGGTGCAGAAACAAGGTTACCCAAGAAAAGAAGGGGAGAGCGGAAAAACCCCCAGAGAGGCAATAGTGGAAGAAACATAATTGTGTAATCACTTCAGCAGAAATACGTCATAATAAGTGGTTTTAAAAAAACACACTGGTCCTGCCGGTCTGACGGGGCAGGCCAGTCTCCTTTTACTCTTCAATCTGGATTTAAGAATGATCAGAAGATGATAAGAAGAAACTTCACGGATCCCCATGGCGTGGGCTATGTTACCCCTAAACCAGTGGTGTCCAGACTCTCCAGGTTTTCTTTCCAACCATACATTTGTTGTTGTGTGTCTTGTGCTTTGTCCTGGTTCCCTATTTTTGTCTCACATCATGCTGCTCTGCAAATGATTGTTGATCAGTTAGATCTAGTTGGGCTCATTCTCTGTGAAGTCCGTTGAAGACATGCTTGTGATAAAGGGCTATATAAATAAATTCACTTGAACTTGAACACTGCAACAGCTGATTTCACAAATCGGTTCCTCCCGCCCTGGTTGAAGGTGTGCTAATCAGTGACATGATCTTCCACGTTCATGTCGAAAAGCTTATGGTTCCGTTTTTGTGAAGCTCCAACGGCAGAATAGTGTCATTTCCGCTGACTGCTGAGGACATGACTGACCCAGGGAGCAGAGGCCAAGATAGAAACACCATGGAAAAATGACTTCATTTACGAATGTGGAGTTATAGAGCTGAGGGTGTGAAGAAAGCATTCGCCAGTCTCACCTTATACGTACAGGACCATTATCACGAGAAGAGCATTATCACATATATCTAAATCCATTTAATAAACATGGAAGATATTGTATCATAGAAATAAAAAACACAAAACAAATGATACATGTGATCGTCAATATTTCTAAAAGAATAACGGCTTCTCTCCCATCTTCAGCTTGAAACGGTTGGTAACTTGATCCACACCCATGTTGTGGATGGGACCCGGACCTCCATCACTGTTGATGGAGACGTGACACACCAGCTGTAAACCCAGCAGTGGACCCTGTCAATCTGACAACGGCTGCTGCAGTCCTTGCTGCTACTGCAAACTAGCCTGGTCCCCCAGAGGGAGAGGGAACTGTGGAGGAATCCTCCAATACCACAGCATGTAAATGATATTTACTTTGATTCATGTCCGAGTTGTCAAATATTTGTACACTGTAGCAAGCGGCTTTTCATCAAGATGGGCTATGGCATTGACAGCCCTCTTCTCTTCATAGGGATCACTGGGCTTTTCGTAACTGGGCTGGATTTGTCTGTTTGCATTATAAGCAAATAGCAATACCCCAGTTGTGTTCTCAAGGTGGTTGACTAGTTCAGTGTTCGTCAACATTAACATTAAGCAAATACATGCACTTGAGAGCAAAATGCAATCGAGAATTGTTTTCAGATGGCAGCGTGGCTCAATCATTTTTACAGCAATATGCTGACCAGGAAAGGTATACTGCCAGTTTGAGCAAATTAAAACAAGAATTACAGTATGTTTTTAATGTGTCAGTTCTTTAGAGATCAAAATCAGTTAGATGGGAACAGGTCTGTGTGACTGTACTGTAGGTGAAGCAGGGCATTACTGAAAAAAAAGAGCATGTATAGCTTAGAAAACACATCTGGCGTTCATGAAATGAATTGACCGTCTTGATATTGAATCTTAAACATTCCGGAACAACTTAGAATAATTGCAACAGTAGAATAAAAAACAAAACAATCATGAGCAGCAAAAGTTCTAACTAAAGAGTTAGAACATCAACTTGTTAAAACACATTTCCTTTCAAGAGTTCCTCTTTAGTTAAATCCCAAATATATCTAAACTATCATGAGGTACAATTTCCTACTTAACAAAACCACAATGATCTTTTATTATTCATCTTGCTTGTGCTTCAGCTATTTTATCACTGGTTTGAGACACAAAAAACAATAACATCTGGACTGAGTAATACAGAACGAGTCAATAGCCCTAACATGTTCTGATATTCTTTATGGTTTTATTTGAAGTTCTCCATGTATGCCCTTACATTTTCAACAATTTAGCCATATGTCAAAGATATTTATTTAGCAATAACTTGTAGTCTGGTTTTACAGTTCTCCAGTCATCTTTGTTTTCACATTTCAGGCTCAACAAGGCGGCTCTAGCTTATTGCTTACTGTAAAGAAAAAGTAGACATGTGTAATAACTGACAATTACTACTTCAATGTTAGGGTCACCCACCAACTGATCTAATTTCTTGATGCAGTTTATTGAGCCACTGGTAAGCATAAGCATTCAAGTTCTCACTATATTGTAAAAGGTGACTAATATACAGATAAACCTGTATATAATAATGAAAAATATGATCAACTTCTCTGATGAAATTCAAACTTCAAAATCACCACATTGTATTTTTAAAGAATAAACGGAAATCTCATAATGGTCTGTGTGGTCATTATGAACGGCACAATAATAGTACTATTTTCTGAATTTCTTCCCTCCATTAACCAAAATGAATCAACCTGCCAATGATGTGTATTGGTACATTCACCCTTGATAAGCATAAGGAAACAGACATAACAATAAAAATACACAAAATAATTTAGATAACTTAACACTACTCCTCCAAGCAGATGACCTTTTTCATAGGTATGGAGTTTTCATAAGTACCGCAACTGTTGAGTTATTCCAAGAAACTTAACAGCACGCTTTCAATAAAATAAAAATACATGTAGGTCTTTGGATAACAGTACAACCTGCTTTTAATTCCACCAAAAAAGTCTCTATAGCACCACATTTTAAAAAAAAATGTATGTGCTGTATTTTCAACTGTCTCTTGCCCAATGTGCCTTGGGTATTGTGTGGCTTCCAGCATTTGATAAGAGAAACCCAACTTTCAAACACGTCTTCACTTTGATTCTCCCAGCAGGTGGACAAGGAGTTCATAGGTGGAGAGAACAATGGCCGTGTTAGGGATTTGTTTAATTAGCTGTGGAACAAGTCCTCTGTAAAAGGCTGCATAGCCTTCCTCCACCGATATCAACCTCCCTGTCTGGAAGAAATACTTATACTTGCTGCCCTCCTCCCGCAGTCTTGTCCGGATGACCTCTGTAGGGACACACAAAGAGGTACAAAATAAGTTAAGAGATAACCGATTATAGTCACGTAAAAATGCTCCCTCCTCACACTGGGTTGTTGTGATATAACAATTAAGTGTTTACCATGTGGGTAGGCTATGCAGGACGCACAGCCCTTTGAAAAAGCGGCCGCTACCATCAGCCTCAAGAAGTCTGATGCTCCTTTCTCTGTATCACTATTTGGGGATGTGAAGCGGCGCTCGGCAAGGTCTTTCTTCAGTGTCTCGTAGATTAGGAAGCAGATCATGGTCTCAGAGATGCCGGCATAGGATGCAGTCAGGCCTCGGTAGAAGCCCCGGATCCCTTCTGTTCTGTAAACATAGCGGGCACACTGCACTGCATTCATCTTCTTCTCTCCTCTGGCTCTGAAAGGTGAAACAAGTTCACGTTTAGAGGCAAGTCATGTGACAGACTTTTTTCATTCTTAGGTTGCATCATTAACTAGTATTACAGTTATTTAAAATTTCTGAATGATTCAGTTCAGTTAATTTTTTTACCTTATTAGAAAAATTCATAAAGGCCACCATTTTGTATTGCAGGTCAGGTGTTTTGTATTTAAATAAAGATCGGGCTAACAGACTTGTTCCTGTGACCTCATGATACGACTGCCCTGTACTTGGTAAAGTAAATATAGACTCTTCTTCTGAACACACCACAGTGCGTCAGCAAGAGTATTTATCAATCTTGCGCACTGCATAACCCAAGGATGGTGTCATAGAGACAGCCTCTGTTAAAGGCTACATTACATTTGGTGCCATCAGAACTGCAAAGACCCTCAAATAAATCATACATTTAAATTATTCGACACAGATCTAAAATAGAACACTGGAATCCCGTCTCGAGTTTATGTATTAAATGTAAGCACACACAAGCCAGGTGAAATTAGGTATATACACACTTTTTCTCCAACTGCATCCTTGTCTTGACCATCCACACGGGGTTCATCAGGGAGTTAGTAACAAAAGCTGAGGACAAGGGACAAAATAAGGGGATATTCAATTTGATAATGCAATGTACCCTAAGATTTTCACCCCCAAAATGTGATTCAAAGGGTAAAGTAATTCCAGTATAGGGACAATTTTTTTGCTCAATTGCACTCACACTCATTGAGGGGAGGTATGTACCAGCAAATTGTTTGCATGTAACTTTGTTGGTTGCTCACCTGCAAAACCAGCAGACGACATGTGCACTGCTCCACTATTAGGAACGAACACGCCATTTAACACCTCTTTAGACTTCGAGTATGCAGCAAAGTAAATGGCTCTGAAATATAAAGACCAAAAAAAAACCAGTAAGACCTCTATACAAAAGCAACTGAGGATGAACCCATGATGCCTAGCTATTAAAGAATGTTATGTAATCATCACATGTGGGCTCCAGTGAGCCTTTAACAGAGCGTATCCAGAGCAGTCTGTTACCCAGTGCCTGCTGTCTCTGCTTTGCTTCTGGAATAGCCCGTCACAGCACCAGAGAGGGCTGAGTAAGCATTGGGCACCAGAGATGCCACTGGAGCTATTCTGAATGTGGGCCTGTCCAAGTTGGGCAGCGGAGCGGAGGGGCGGGGCACTTAGTAAAGGAGCGTGTTGCGGCTATTCATTAACCATGGGGAAAATATATATATGTAACCCATCACACTTTTCAGTTCACAGAGTATCAAAGTCTAACTAAACTGTGTGGTAAATGTATTCATTGTGTGGTTATATTATTGTTGTATATTCGTCAGTATCAACTTCAGTCCATGAGGAAATATAGCAAAATACTGACCATTTGTTAATGCTTTACTAAGAAAAGAACAAAGGTGAAATGTAAACTTTATGACAGAACAGTTTAGATTGAAGTATAAATTAAAAGTTGCGTTTCACAAACCACTGTTTAAACTAGACACTTTGTTGTCCAGCTTTCCTGATGGTATATTACATTTATAAAACAAAAGTAGGATATTGGGGTATTGATGTCAAATTAACATGGTTGCTACACCTTTTTTGACTTTGACCACACTAAATTGATATGGGAAAAGATGTGGTGGGGAATGTACAAGACATGGAGGACATGGACTACTTTTCTGCAACCAAAACTGTCCTCCTCAAATGCTGAATGCAGACACTGATTTTTCTGTACCTTGAGGGGGCCACACCAACAAGATTCGGCCCTAGACCACGGAAAAGTGATCTTGGTCCCTCTTTTTCTAGAATTGACCTGAAACAAACACAAACATTAGTTTAAAAACACACTGGCATGGTTGACAAAGTTTTATAGATGTATTTATGTTCAACTTCATATATCAAAAAGGTCTGTGTGAGATTAACCCAGGGTAACTGAAAACGATCGGTAACTTCAGAAAACATTTGAAGTGTTACACCCCACCTAGAGATGTTCCGATTCCATTTTTCCCTTCCCGATCCGATACCCGAACTTGCGTATTGGCCGATACAGAGTACCGATACCAGTGTGTTAAAATAAATATATACTTTTTTTAAACATCTGTATGGATGTGATATGATTGCTATCATTCTTGTATGGCCTGGCTCAGGTTAAACCCTTTGTAAAATATGAACAAATACATAGAGATTGAATGCCATAGAACTTTCTTTTATTATTTAGTTTGACAGTCAGTTTACAGACAGTTAGTTTGACCCAGCATTTTAGGCTGTATCGGAAGCGATACCAGGTATCGAAACAACTCTAACCCCACCACCAATCTTGTTTACCCAAGTTTCTTTTGCACAAGCGTATACACTGTTCCCTTTGGCCCAGGTAATGCACCATGAACCCTGTCCCCTCAGTGTACATGACTTGTCATGCCAGCGTCATAATCGTGTACTCTTTTTGACTATAACCAGGGAGTGACCTTCATTCTCCAAGCCCCTGTCTGAGGTCGGGAAAAGGGGGAGGGTAGAACTCAAATGTGCGTTAGGCTCTGGGACACAGTCTCTACAGCAGTGTTCACACCTTCCATTTCTTTCTCAGCCATACTTAACACCTCTTTTCAAACAATGAGAAGTTAAAGAAACACGAAGAAATACAATTTGTGTCCAATTCATAGTCAACTCTCTAGGTTTCAATGGCTGGCAAAGAACTCAGGGTCCTTAATTGACTCTTACTAGTTACTAGTACATAACAAAGTCGATGAAAACACAATTCTGTAAATACAAGCAGAACATTCCAGCATCTTTGAAAAAGCAGTTTGAAAGGATTTGGTCAAACTGAAAAACTAGCCTACAACTTGAACTAAACCTGAAGCAATTATTGCATGCTTTTCTGCAAAATGAACACTACCATATTAGTATTTAGGGTTAATGTAAGAACTGTAAAAAGTTAAATAGCCTACAGCTACAGCCAACAGTCAGCTGACTCAGCCAGCCCTCACACTGTAACATAACACTGAGGCAGCACCCTACATAAAACCTCCTGCAGTACGCAGTACAACGTCCTTCCCTGCTTCCAATTCCATTGATGCCACAAACCTGTTACATGTCTATCTTGAGGCCTGGTAATAAAATATATTCTGTGTCCCCAAACAGCTGGTTAAGAGCACTAGCGGGATACTGTGTACTTAATCCCCTTTTACGTAAAACAGGATTAATGGCCCTAAAATCAAGATTGGTGGAAAGCGGAGGATAGGCTCTTGAAAGGGGTTTATACAACTATTCCCCAAAACATGTTATTTTGGCAAATTTGCTGTCCCATCACATCAGACACGCACGCACAAACACAGCAGCATTCCCAGAGCAACACTCTCAATAGCAAGCTGCTGTACCACTATATAAGTCAATAACTAACAGGCATGCCAATCGCAACAACATAGTTCTGACAAACAGGAAAGTGCACCAGCTGTGAGGAACGAAACAATTTGTTTATTAGTGGAAAAATGCAATGGTAATCTCAAGGGACAGCCCACACAGTATGCAGTGCTCCCTGTACAACAACAATCTTACCGTAGGACCTGAAGCAGCCCTGGTGTAACAGTCCCTGGTCGGATGACGCCGGTGCCGCTCAGTGTGCCCAGCTGGACCTGGAAGACGGGCCGGAGGGCAAGGCCAGATGACTGCAACCGCGTCTTCAGCACCTCCAGTGGGCAGGTCACGATGGCTCCCACTGTACCACTACATCTAGACACACCAGATCACAAACATGATTTTCCACTGTTTACTGTATTAAAATAAAGCGCACACAGTAAACCTTGTCCCATCAGCCAGATTTGCGAGGCAAATCATATCAGCTTTGACAAAGGAAATTATTTTCCCATCAAAACATAGCTGTGCAGCAATGGGCCACGTGCTATGAGCAATTATGGTCAAAGACTAGTCTCTTCCTGGACGTGTTAGGAGTTGTTGGGACCAAGGACAGATTGTTTTTAGATACAGCTTTCCCAACTTAAAGAATAAGTTCGCTATTTTGGACCTTAGACCCTATTTGCAGACTTTTTACCATGCAACTGACACGTAGAGACCATCATTTCATTGATCGGTTCAGTATTGAGCTTGCTACAGTTTTCCTGCAGGCTCTCACTGGACTGGGCTACAATAGAATACAATGCTTTGGAAAAACTACAATAAATGTGCTTTTCCGAGACGGGAAGCTCAGGGTGTATTCTTACACGTCTCAGTGTGCTCTACTGTGAAATGTATCGCAATCTGAATTATTTTGTGCTTGGCATGGCTTGGACATATGTATTCCACTGTCTTATTTTATCTGCTCCCTTGTCGGGGGAGGGGAGCGTGAAGTGACGGCTGTTTACAAAACTATCTAGGTGAGCAGCCTGCGTTTGTTTACCTGCAGCAACGTAGACTACTATTAGTACAAATAACTTGGATCATGGATTCCTGGCAACAGGTTTGAGCCAGAATACACTGACCTTGAATGGATGGATGAGGAGAGAGAGCGAGAGACTGAAGAAGGTGAGCAGCCATCCAAAGTTGCAGCCAAGGCTAGACTTTTGGTGTTCTTGCAAGAGGTGCAAGCAGATGCCCAGAGAGGAGGAAAGTTTGTAGGGAGTGGGATCTGTTGCTATCGAATGCCATTGAAAACCTGGATGTATCCAGACACTGGATCATCTCCCGCGTGCACAACCGATTCTATGAGCTAATAAACCGGGCAGTTTTAGAAACCTTCATCCACGTCCCCAAAATAAATTGGAGGAAGAGGCCCAGACCGGAGGGACCGAACGGACAACTCTCAATTCTGTAAGTAATCCTTGCTATTCGGATAATACTGTGTCTCTACAATGTAGCTAGAGTGCGGACATCTACAGTGCGAAGTGTGGTTGGCAAAATAGTTCTGTTTCAAATGGAACTGTTGTCTCAACATTCGGTTTGTGATAGTCTACATTTCACAGGAGAACATACTGAGACCTGTAAGAATACACTCTGAGACTCCTGTCTCGGAAAAGCACGTTTATCGTCGTTTTTACAAAGCATTTACGATTGCCCAATTTTCTTATATTGCAGCCCAGTGAGAGACTGCAGGAAAGCTGTAGCAAACTCAATACTGAACCCATCAGTGAATGAAATTATTGTCTATGTGTCAGTTGTATGGTAGAAAGTCCGCAAATAGGTTCTACGGTCCAAAATAGCAAATAGCTCAAACCATTCATTAATCTAGTCAAACATCTGAGGTGCAACAACACCTGACCTGGTATACTCTGGATGAGACCTGCCACATTGCACAACCTAAAATTACATGCACCAATACTTAAACAATGTGGCCAGAAGATAACAAAACCAGAGGAATGAGTGCAATAGTATTTCTTTTCTTTTTGTAATGATATAGGCCCTGTGAAAATGACGAGCATACATTTTAAATTACGATGTGTGCAGCATTGTTTCCCACGTATCATACAAACTAGTCAAAGGCTGTCACACAGGCTCAGCTGGATTTCTGAGAAATGGTTCATTAGTAGAGGTCAACATATATATATATATATAACAGGTTCGACATACCTAAAGCAAAGTGGTCACCATTGACGTGAAATATACATTAGTCTAGATTATTCACAACCATTCCACATTTTTAGAATCGTTGTATAATGGCCAAAGACTAGAAAATAACTTGAGTCAATAGCCTAAAGGTAAGTCAACACATTTCAAGGGTAAACATTTCGTTCATTTTAAACAGAAACAATGGCATTTAAATGTGAGCTAATCTTATCTTGCTATAGAACTATAACCCAGACCTGCATATCATTATACATGGCGTACAAATAACACGGTTTGGCCAGCCAACATTGACGGTTAGTAGCTTAGTTGAGTTGATGTCATGGAAGAGCTTAGCGTAACGTTGTTACTAAACTATAGGCTCGGTGTTATGTAATAATACCAGAGGACATTATGTAAAGGTCAGTCTCATGACTGCGCCACTTCCAGCCATGACAGCGATGGGACATTCTACTCAGTCTTAGCTTAAACAGAGTCAATGTTTACTCAATGTGTGTTATTGTTGAAACTAGTTTAGATATCGTGGAAACCGTAACATTGCCACAAGTAGTATGAGCTAGCAAGCGACCCACCCAACCAGGCACTGATATCAAGCTACCCATCAAGCTACCCTTCAAGCTAACTTACGACACGAATGCGACGGAGCTCTGGAAAGAAACGATGGTGCCAGTTCATAGTTTCAAATGAAGGAAGTTAACGTAAACCACATGTGTTGAGCGAGTCCTTCAACGTATTGAACACGTAAGATCAACGTGGCGGCTTTCCTCTAAAACAGAAACGGTCCTTTAGGAGTGTGGAGCAATTCGCCAGAACGTAGACGGCAACCACCGCTAACGTCACGCAGTGCTACCATGAGCTAGCGTTAGCTAGTAGTATAGCATAGCAGCTAACGTTATTGTTAGCAAGCTGGGTATTGTTGAAAATGTACTTGGGTTCGCATAACTAACACGTCAGTTAACGTTAGCGGAGAAAGCGACGCCACATCTCGCTGCCAAGCAAACGATGTCGGTAGCGTTACACAGATAACAAGTAACGTTACCGTTGGCTCTAACGGTTAAGCTATTCTCCCAGTTAAATGTGACTTACCCCCCAGCGAAGAGATGTAGTAGTGTGTCTTTCTGCGCCATTGTCAAACTGCCACCATACTCTTCTTATGTTTCTATTGAATTCGCGTTTATATCAAAGGGAGGACCGGTTCGACGCTAGCTAGCTAGCTAGCACGAATGCTGCTGCCGTTCATTCAGCCGGCTTTCTGAAGCTGTCAGTGCAGTGAGCAGGGTGACCTGCTGGCATTTACGTCAGGGGCCGGGCGGGGGAGTTGTCCGTGACGTAGGCAGACGTGCGCGTCACGTCTCCTGACCGCGTTCCAATTATTGCGCAACAAAGCTCCCAAAACAGAACAACTGTCTGCATGTATTGGTTCTTCCTGCCCTTACTATTCATAGAAAACGAAAGGCTTGTAAAATTAAAAAAACCTAACATGTAATCACAATTACTAAAATATTACTAGAATATTATAATAATATTCATATAGGGACTTTTAGTGTGTCTATTGTCTATTAGGGACTAGTTTTGCCATTATATTTCTATAGTATTTTTCAAAAATGTATTAGATTATTATTGTTCTTTTTTTGTGTGGTCTTGCAAATCACTTGCCAATATCCATGGATGCGGTACATTATCTAATATCTACTACCTCTTTCATCTGCTGTTACCTCTATTACTACAGATTGGCCACCAAACTAAATGTCCAACTTTAATTAACATGTTCCTTCTGTTCTGATAAGATATGGATAGAGAATGAGCGATAAGAAATACAGAAAAACAACCTAATCTCCCACAGAACAACAACACAAGTCCTTGTTTTTAATTGGTTATATATGACACCATGATTATTAACTGTGCCATTTGAGCATAGCCAATGAGCACATGATGTGATGGTATGCGCTGACCAACCACCAATGGGAGTTGGAGGTGTGTAACCAGAGTTGGAATGTAACCCATATTGTCATCTATGTTCTGAACCTACAGAAAGATAACGGAGTTATTGAATCACCTAGATAGCACCTTGTTTGCCAGTACACCTGTACAATAACCATCATTTTGTGTCAAAACAATCTAGTCAAACCAGCTGCCCTAGCTTTTTGTCCTTTTGGAAATCATAACAAAATAGTTATGATTCTGTATTAACAGTGTTCATTCATTCAGTGATTGACACATAGCACAATGACACTGGGATCGATCTTATTTTGCTCTTCAGCAAAGATGTGAATCCAACCAGTTACCACAGATTTGTAGAACTCATACATTTTCCACCATCAGATTAATAGATGAAGTCAACAAGTTATTTTATTAGCATTGATATTCTTGATATATTCCTAAATGGCAGTATATGCCTTTAAAATATAGTTACAGGCCTGTACATGTCACATATACCAATGTTTGGGACTCCTTTGTTCTAGTTTTACAAACATGCATAAACCTTTTGTTAAACTTATTAAGTCTCTGTCAATGAAGTGACCCCCGAAGTAGGTCAAGTAAAATAAATTGCGACAAAAGAAGAAGCTATATTTGACTATCATCACTCAAACAATGATCCATGTTGTGTGCAACAGTGGGATTGGGTGATCATGATGGGAGTTTTAGTTTTTATTCTCACCCACAAGTATATGATAGGTTATGTGGAGGTTGGAAATGCTACCACCAGGTGACCAAATATGTAACATACAGATTCAGTAACACTGAGCAAAGGATAGCTCTTTGGCTCTACCTGGAGTCTGAAAGAAAACGCAGCGGCCTGGCATAGTAGAAATCTTATCTTGTTTTATTTCCCTTGTTACTTCTGTTAATTTTTGATCCTTTTAACTATTGGTTGGTTTTTTTAATGCCTAATACGTAGTTACTTGCCATGTCTTAAGGATTTCACTGCTCAGAATGACCTTGTGTTATATTGTGCACTTGATAAATATTAGCATTGCATACGTATATTTTTGACCCAGCAGATTGTCACATTTTCAGAAGATTCATAGTAGAACCAAAATTCAAGCATTTTTCATGTGTTTTTTGTGAAGTATGTGCTCTTATAGGAAACTCAAGACTGCCATGACATACATGTTATTTACAAGTGTATGTAAACTGTATGCATGTGTATAAATAAACTAAACCTAACTAATCCTTTGGCTTCTGTAAATTGCAAATTATGATTTTAACTGCCAGACTGCAGGTAAATATATTATTTCAACTGCACATAACTTGGCGGCCATCTGACTTTCATATTATTTCAGTATCAATCTGCCTGGTTTGAAATTCACCCATTGTAAGGATTCAAGTTTAAGTATTTACTGAAGAAAAATAATGTGACAGCTAAAACAAGTTTCATGTATTTCTGAAGTGGCAACATGTTTCTTTTCATTGCTTTATAATCATTAGAGTGAAATGTATATGAATAACACAATGAGGTAGCCCTTTCTCCCATATATACTGTCACCCTGACCCTTAAGGTAGTGTTAGTTTAATGAAATACATCACTGTTTGGGAATCAAAATGTCATTTATTTAATTGTGAAGTAGCTCAGTTTGTCTACCATTTCACAGTAAGTTCCCCCAACAATGCACAAGCCACTAGATAATTTGAAATAAACTTTAATAGACACAAACAAATCTACAACAAGGAATACAAATAAAATGACAGATGCAAGCAAGAAGGAAAAGTAAGGTGTGGCAGTGTGTCCACATTCAGCAGTGCTAAACAAGGACCACATTTGCACATTTAAAAGTACTAGAGCAAACATGTATATGGTATGGCATTTGACAATGTGTTGTTGGCAATTTGACCCTCTTTGAATCACATTTGTGCAGCACTTCGTGGATTGTCCTGTTCGGTCATTACAATGGCTTAAATGTAAAGGTCACAGATCTAAAAAGGCACACCACCATTCACTTTGTGGCTCCCAAACCCTTCCTTCCCCTTTACAAGTCCTAAAACACAAACACTACAACAATGACTCTCAACCATGTGCCAGTGAGGCCCAAGAGTATACAGGTTTTCATTCCAAACAACCACTACACCAGCTGATTTCACTGGTTGGTTCCCTATAGTTTTGATTGGAATGAAAGCCTGCCTACTGTTGGGCCTCAATGGCATGCGGTTGAAAACCACCACACTACACAAAAAAGCAGGGCATGACGAAAAGATAAATAAGAGACATCGTGATTGTATTGAGAAAAAATCTCCAGCATGCTACAAATTCTAGTTATGATGTTCCTATCTGATGCCCTGATGGTAAACAAACAGGCACTTCCATATTGCAGAGAAACCTGATAGTGCAGCGAGTGGTTGGATCTGCTCTTCAGCTACCTCACAGCGTGTTCATCAACACTGCACCATAAACTCACAGTGGAGGGTCAGCATCTCCTTTGCGTTGTGTAAGCAGCAACTTTTATTCATGGTCCGTTTAAAAAATAAAAAATAAACCTAAAAGCAACTATGATTTCATCTTGTAATATCGATTGGGGAGAGTGGACCTGTCGAGATGTATATATGCTGCCACCTTGTGGTCAGACACTAAACGTGCACAACTGCGTCTCCCCCCTCAAAGCTACATTTTGATTTCCATCACACAATCTGTTTCACCACAACACATAACATTTCAATTTAAAAGCCTAAGAGCAAGATAAATTCATAATCACTATTAGAAGGTCTGGAGGTCACAGTAGACGTACCGGCCACTTATCCCACTCCACTGTACAAACTGGAAGAGGTGCACCAATATGGCAACTGTCAGGGCATCGTCTGGACCAGCATGTGCATAGTGTTCAGTGATTCCTGATTTTAAAAGTTACAGAACACAACTGAGAAAAGTCATTAAAAACAGGATTAGAAAACCAAAAGGAGTCCAGCCACTGGTATCAAAGAACATTGCTGTTGATTGAGATTTGTTGAAACATCCTTCATGAGGCTGTCAGGGCAGACAGGCTTGAGCAATGTTGTCAGACAGGTTCAACCCAAGTAGGATCCCAGAGAAGTTTGAGAGAGAGCAAGAGAGAGAGAGAGAGAGAGAGAGAGAGAGATAGGGAGGAGGGTGTGCTCTGCGTGTTGTGCTCATCAACCCCATCATTGGTAGAGCAGGTAGTTCTTGAGAGAGGCAGGTAGGGGCAGTCCATGGATTTCACTCAGACGGTCCCTTCCTAGAGCCACCCTCACAGAGCGCCTGCACAGGTCCATCAGAGGGAGGGGCTCCGCTAGCAGGAGACAAGACAGGGAGAGGGGTAAGGAAGAGTAGATCTCGTGCTTTCACAATGGTTGTCCCATTGATGAGATAGCAATCAGTATGGTTACTCATCAGATATTTTGCGCTCCAGTCACGGTGCAAATATCCGAGTCTGTGACTCACTGTAGAACAGATCCAAACAGCCACAAGAGGATTTGTGGCCTACCGTTAGACTAAATCGCCCGTGGATGAATCAAATGTTTTTTAAGCCGCCCACAAAAAATACTAATGTCTTGGTTTGTCAGAAAGGAAAAGAAAATCATCATTACATTGTTATTCTTTTGTAAGAACAGGGATACCGGTCCTGACCTGCTCCACATGCAACAGGAAAAATGTCCAAATCAAATTGGAATTGGCTTTGTGCACATTACCACTGTCTGGAATGTCTGTAGTACTTTTCAACAGACCTAAACTAGGTCAAGAGATCCCAGTAAACTGAACATAGCCATCTAATGAGTACAGAGTGCTACATTTGGTGTAGTACAACATGTTTTGATAAAGATCTATTTTCTCATTGAAAGCTCTTGACCCCTTTGCCAAGTCAGAGGTAATGGGAATCATTTTACTCTCGTCTGGGGGGAAAACAAGCAGCTTGTTTTTCTACATGATCACAAAAGACCACTGCATCCTTCAAAGCCATAAAGACTTAACATCTATTCTGGATGACCTAATGCCTAGTTATTACATGCAACAATCACAGCAGCAGTTTACAGTGAAACATCACATCTTTACTTTGTTGACTCCATACAAAAAAACAAACAGCAAACAGAACACAGTGGCACCGATCCCATATAAGAAACGGTGATTAAGGCAAACTGTTTCATTATTCATTTCCTGTAGTCTGGGCTACAAGACAGAGACACATGATGTCATGTTACAAGAGGTGTCTGGCTGCTTTACATAAGTTGGGCAAGTGGGCCTGACTGACCCAAGTCTAGTTAGAAAGCCAGCCATAGTGCTGCTCTGCAGTAATGTGTCTGCTTTGAAAGGACCAACCCATGACCACTACAGCTTTGTTCATTGTGTCGGTAAACACTAAGCATTGGGTCTGTATGTGACAGCACCGCTGATGTCCAGACAGTGTTGCTCATGAGAGAGTAATATAATGAAGAAATATTTGTAAAAAACGAAAAGCCTTATACTTACGATCAAGCCCATTTATGTACCGGATTCGTATTTCACAGTGTCCCCACACGGCGCTCACTACAGGGTACAGCTTCCTGCCCTTAAGTCCTCGGAATGCCACCCCTAGATAATGTCCATCCACTATGTAACCCAGAGTCCCCTCATCCATATCCAAGACTACCAAGAGCGAGTCTGGTATTATGAAGGTGTCATCGGGCTCCAGGAAGGCCGGGTAGGTTTTCCCTGGGTGGTTCTTGACGTCGTGGTAGAGTTTACTCCTGCACAAGTCCCAACCCCAGGACTCAGTGTTGTTTCCTACCAAGGCCGTGTAGCCCACCGAGTGTAGCGGGGCGTCACCTGTAGCCACCCCAACCACAGCGTGGGTGCCCCTCTGGCGCATAGCCCAGCTGATCTCCCAGACATGCAGTCCCCGAGTGTAGCCGACGCGGCCCCGGATGGCGTCCGTGCTCTGCGCCACAGGGTGCCTGTGGAACACCAGCTTGTTGTCATCCTTGACGAAGATGTTGAGGGAGCGGTCATCATTGTTCCACGAGTGCTGCACCTGGATATCTAGGATGGCAGGCGGCATGTCCAGCAGCAGATCCAGCCGAGACGGCTTGGTGTGATTCAGGGCCTGTAGCTCCAGCTTCAGGGGACTGAATGCCGGGTCCCGCATGTCAATGGTTTTTATGCCACCTGGGACTTTCTGCCCCATGCTCTGGGTGGTTAAAACAGCACCCCTGTCCTCCTCCACTCCCCCCTCCTCAAATCAGCCTCAGACCCCCTCCTCCACTGTGCTGCTGCAATCAAGGAGCAGGCCTGTGTTCCTGCGTCACTAGTTGCTGACAGACACAGTCAGACCAGATGTTGGTTAAAGCCCACCTGATTAGAGATTAGAGAAGATGAAAGCAGAAGACAGAAGCATGTTAAGTATTACACCAAATCAAATTAGCCATCCGTCTGTTTGAACCAGAAAATGTTGAATTAGATCCAACAAAAAAGGTCAGAGCGCTAAACATCAGGCACATTGTACGTAGTACTATTCAGCAAAGTCAGTCTCGTGCCCTCTAATGAGGGCAGACTGGTACATCTGCTGTAATCATATGAAGCTGAATTTGTTTTCTTCAGAAAAGTTACAGTTTACATTAGTCAGTGGTTCAGTCCAATTCATTTGCTAATCAAAGGAAAACATTTGATATTAGCTGTGGGCCCTCAAAAACAGCAGTGGCTTTGTATTCATGTGATGCTGGCCATGAGACAGATTAGCATATTATAGAACATGTTTTTTATCTGTAGTTTCCACAGCAATGTCAATGCTCATAAAGTATACAATAAATGGAGGGGGAAACACAGAGGAGGCAGTGTCTCATGGCCTATAGAAATCTAAACCTAAATGCCTATGTTAAACTGGTAACAGTATCATTACATAACAGCAGCTAATACATGTACCTGCTGCTGACCATGGCCTCATTTCCCAGAGGCTTCTGGGAATGTGCATGGTAAAGACGTACTAGTGCGCCACATTTCCCCACAACTTAACTCACAACTGAAGCAGTCACACAGCAGATCAGACAATGGTAAAGCCTTTTTCTCTCCCTGCCCTTTCACTTGAATGTCAAGCAACCAAGGCAGACAAGACCAACAAGTTTCTGTCACTCTGATAAACACATTTGTCCAATAGACTGGTTGAATAGGGTTACGATGTCACACCGAGAAGCTACAGTCCACAATTTAAGTAACTGACATTAGTTTCTATACAGCCAATGTCACATTGCTGTATCGACTGCTTGTGAATGCTCGACTTTAAAAGAATATTGTCTCATCTAAACATACAGTATGCCCGATAGTTTAGCACCTTGGCTCTACCACCATGTGGGTAAGCACAATTGGAAAGACGCTTGCTTTAATCTATATCTTGAACAAATTAACGGTGCCGCAAAACCACTCACATTTGTTGAGCCCTAAGTTTGCATGCCTGCAAACATCTATCAGGTAGGCCTAACTGATGTTATGGGTTAGAATCATCAGACATTGAGCTCTTCGTCTGTACTCTAAAGTATTAATCTTGGATGACTTCTGTTTTGAAGGACTTACCCAAACTCCATGCCTGAAAGTTAAAAACAACCTGCATGTAGCTTATGAAGGTCTCCATGCTTAACTGGTAAACACTGATGAAACGGTGTTCCTTTTGTTAACTGCCTCGTTTAGGATTATGGTGCATTGATACTGTGAAAAGAAGCTCAAGACTTATTTCATCAGCCATGTGTCCTCAGTTTCATGCTCTACTTCTGTTCCAGCTTTTCTCGATTAAGCAGTCTCAGCCAAGAATTGGTGCTCGCATGATATTGACAATTTTCACACAGTTGCAGCACAAAGCCCCTGACATCCTTAAAGAAAGTGACAACTTGGGCTTGCAGTGTTCACTACCCCAGCACTTTAAGCATAAACACAAAACCTAAAGCGCTGTGCAATCTTTCTGAAAAGCTGCAACACAGTCAAGAATATATCGTCACAGTAATCACAGAAAAATCTTAAACTATGGAAGTGCTCAAAAGGCAAACAAGGGAAAAGTTTGAGGATACGATGATATCGACCACAGATATGCCTTCACCGTATATCACAGCCCAACATGTCTGCATGCTAATTGTAATAGCTGTGGTTTCACAAAAAAGGAGAGTGGGGAAAAACCAGTGTCACAGCAAACAGCAGATCCCAGGCCCTCAATGGGCCGACACTTCCCTCCCTTCGCACAGCAGCTCTGAAATCAATTACATTTTTAATTTTATGTTGCGTGTCACACACATGCACAGAGAACCGCACAAATGATTTCTCTGCATTTACCCCATCACGGACCCCCCCCAGATACACACAAGTGTTCGCGCACACACATGTACAGTGCCCGGGGAGCAATTAGGGGTTAAGTGCCTTGCTCAAGGGCACAACGGCAGGATCTGGCACCCAATTCTGACTGTCTGCCAACCTTCCAGCTACATGCCTGCTTCTCTAACCTCTGGGCTACCTATCGCCCCTGGTTTTTGAAATATTTTTATGCCAGACGTTTTATTACTGCTTTTCCTGTTACCCTCCAACTAGACAACCATATAATAGGAAATGGCATATGCCCACAAACTCCAAAAGGAGGGGGGAGGGAAAACTCCAGCCATTTCCTATTATATGGTTGTCTAGTCTGAGGGTAACAGGAAAAGCAGTAATAAAACGTCTGGCTTAAAAATATTTCAAAAAACATTCTGCTGTCGTGTTCGAGGGAGAAACTGCTGGACCGCAGCTCTTTTCCAGCAGGCAGAGCTCAAGGAATGCAGAGGACTTGACAATAAAAGCCTGATGAATACCTGGTATACTCCACTTCATCACAATAGACGGTTCTTACATTCAGATGAAAGACTAGAACTGTGACAGGGCACTTAGGTTCTGAGGAGCACCATTCATTTAACTGTCACGCACCACCAGCACATAGCTATTCTCTGTACCTTCTCCGTTTCATTTGAGAAATTAAACCGTATCTGCACGTCTATGGGCCTATTTAAGTCAAATCGTTTAGCACTCCCCTTTTTATTCCATAATGAAGGCGCAACTCTTTCCGATATCCCACAGACATAATGTGATATTTAGTGAGCAACTGTTGCTCTTTGGTCTTGGTGCGTCTGCCAGCGAGGCCACAGAGGGCATTGTGCAGCGTGGAAAACTGGGCTGCTGGGGAGGGCCACTCTAATTGAATTGTAGACAAGAGCTCATTGAGAAGTGTTTTGGGGGCCTTTTTCTAATGCAAGTAAACAACCATTTCAATGGGTCGCGTCTCTTCGGCGATAGGGAGACAGGAGGGAAGAACAAGCGGAGCAGCGGGTGGCCAGCATCTGAATGTAAACAATCTCCTTTTCAATGCCCGTCCGGCCTTCTGGGAGAGAGAGAGGGGGGGACGGGGGACGGGGACGGGACATGTTCATTTGCACTCTCTTTGTGCTAGTTCCCCGTTCCTTCTCCCCCGTGGCAACCAGTAAGTAAATCTAAATCAACAGGGCAATTAAGGTCTTCCCAACATTTACCTTGGACTTCAGAACAAACGTCTCCATTAGTGGGGTAAACGGTGGATATATTCGGACTTGGGTCGCAGCCCGGACTGGTCGGGGCTCCTGGGGCCCCCCAGGGGCTTGGAGCTGATTAGAATGCAGGGAGGTATGGCTCCCTGGATTTGCTGAGCCAAGGGGACACTTGTCTCTATTGTAAAGGCCCAATCTAGACCGGGCCCACCTGAACCCGTTTTGTGGCCCACTTGAGTTTATAAAGCTCAAGGTTCACCAGAGACACAAGTCACGATACAAAACCTGCAATGTGTAGAGGCGTCGTGGCTGAACAGTATGTGGTCCGCGTTATTACCCAGTTATGGCCTCTTCTATCGCGACGTCAAAAACACCGGGATCGATCATGTAGTAGCCAGGTAGGACTCGTTACTTATCCAATAATCAACCGTTCGGGTCTGGTTGACACTTCCGGTAATCGTTGGTTTTGTTCAGTTGAACCCGTAGGCCTCCTTGAGACTCAACCCGTGTAGCTTGTGATGCTAGCTAGTGTCAGAGCAGCCGGGTCTTTAGAGAAGCCGTTGGTGGGCCCGTGCGCGCTGCTCCGGGGTCCACCAAGGTCCACAAAGGTCCACAAGGTCCGCAACACCCGTTTTCAGTTCCTGTCCCATCTTGAGGCTCGAGCCCGTTTGACTAGTTTGTTACACAACCAGCACAACACATTTTTTAAGAGGTTTTAAGAGCAACAAGCAGACGCGGCGATAAAGACACAACTCGTTAATTGTCCCAAACGCCTTACTGGCCCGACGGCTGGGAGAGACACACACGTGACGTAACGTAAAGCGGAATATCGCAAAGCCGAATCGAACGCTTGGGGCTACCGAGCCGAAACACACCGGGCAGGAAGGGGGGACACAAAGCGAAGTACCAAACACACCTTGTTCACTTGTCAGGCGGTAAAACAGCAGACCGGGCGAGGCGAGGCTTCCAACCCTGGTCCTACTCCATCGCAGTGCTCCGTCTCCTCGCAGCCCTAACTTACCTCATACCGTTTTGGGCTGGACATGAATTAAGTGAAATGATGGCTGCCTAACATCTCTCGCGTCACGTGGTCAAATAGTTCCCAGCTGCTACGGTAGATTAGGTCCTCCCTGCTGACGGGCCTGCAGCCGGAGGGGAGTTGGCTTGGTGTTGGGGGTTGGAC
>OMOT01039203.1:0-14229 GCA_900312575.1 Acanthochaenus luetkenii
GTGTGTGTAAGAGCGGAGCACAGCCCCGCTCCTCGCGCAGAAAGAGAGAGAAAGAGATAGACAAAGCGGCAAACTAGATTATGTTCGGAATGTTTAATTACACAATATAAATCTCACTCCATAATATTTTGAGTACCTACCGATAGCAGAACCGATAGCAGAACCGATAGCAGAACCGATAACGTCTGATCTTATCGATACTCCGTTTTTTTTCTAATTTAGAACCGGGTTTCGGGGGGCATCCCTAGTTATCAGTTCCCATCCAGTTTGAAGGCAATGTTGCCCAACTCCATAGCTTGACCAGGGTAAAATACAAACAAATATTGGCCACCAGTCAAATGCTGGTACATTTTAGTTGTGGCTGGTGAGATGTCTCTAGTTTACCTGCCACTGTCTCTCAACCATAATTTTAAGGTTCTGTTTGATTCTGTGCCTGATCCAAAGTTGCTGATGAATTTTTGAATCCAACGATCGCTGGATAAAAAAACTATCTCCACTTTAAGCATCATCTTTGATTTTTACCTTAACCTCTATCTGCCCTGGGAGGATTTGCTCAGTACACATATAATTTTTTTCATCAATTCCCTGCTTTTTATTCATGCAGTTACACCGATTCATAGCTGAGCAGTACAACCTCAGCCCTCTGCTGTTGGAAGATAAATACTTAACTCACATTCCCTGCCCTGACTTATATGGACTCCTGTTTCCACCCAGCCCTGTTCATCTACTGGGTGTTGGCGTTCATCACAAAGTCCATTAAACTGTGGAAGTTTGCAGAGTTCAATGTTGGACCACAACACCTGCGGTTCTGTATCACAGCCCTGTTAGTGGTTCTGTATGGACTGCTGATGGCCGTGGAGATCAACGTCATAAGAGTCAGGGTGAGTCAGCACTTCCTGTTTCACATCCTACTTCCTAGATGAAGAACTAAAAGACCTAAAGGTCTGACCAATAAAGGATAATAAGGAAATAATTGAAACAGGAAGTTTTTGTACATTTTATTCTGTTTATTATTTGTATTCAAACATCAAAGATGAATGCTATGGCTGCCCTGTAAGGACTTTTTATTTATTTCATGGTAACAAAGTATTAACTTATGTGTACAACATGCTATTGTGGGTGCACAATATATAAAATGTGCAAATACGTGTTATATATAGTATATATAATATATAATAGAGCCCTTTTCTGAGATGTGATGTTGGAGAGCTTTTAGTGTTGAGTGATACAAATCCTTTGTGAAGTTTATACCATCCCTCCAGTCTGCATATTGATGATGGGAGAGTCCATCAGCTTTCATATAATAATAATAATAATAATAATAATATCTTTATTTCGGACACACTCATATCCTTGGTAATAGTTTCTTACTATCAATAATACATTACATTGGAAGAGTTCTCAGCAGGCAACGCCTTGATAACTCATTCTGTCAGGTTTTTATCATAAGTAAAACTTGACTAATGAATCTCTGTTCATTTTACCTCATCAAAAGTCAGATTCAACCAAAAAATCTTTATTCAACAAAATATCAGATTAAATGAAAGAAATCAATGCAATGAACTAAATTCAACCAATTATGGCAAATGGATGAACTTTGTTTGGAACTTGCTAATCAATCAATCAATCAATCAATCATGTTTTATTTATATAGCCCTTTTATACAAGCATGTCTCAAAGGGCTTTACATTGCATCATGTACATAGTACATCACATCATATACTACACTACACACAAACACATGTATTTGCATGTCTTTGACTGTGGGAGGAAACCGGAGCATGCAAACTCCACACAGAAAGGGCCAGGTGAGATTTGAACCCAGGACCTTCTTGCTGTGAGGCGACAGTGCTAACCACTGAGCCACCGTGCCACCGCAGCTAATAAGCTACTACATGCTTATTTAAAAATAAAATAAAAAGTTTTAAATTGTGTTAATTATGACATTTTGCACACAAAATTATGAAAATAAATTTAACCGAAAAAGGGAATGAGGTGTATCGTACGTGCATGCAATAGCATCTAGTGCCCTTGAGGTGATAAATTGTGGCATCTAGATTTTTTGGCTTCCCCCCCCTGTATAATTCTATTTGTTGAATAGTAACTGCTGTGTTCAAGAGGGCTAGTCTGATCAACCTTCTCAGACACTTACTTCTCAAAACTTGACTAAAATGTGCAATCTTGAGCCAAGTAGTCAGCATGCTCCTGTTTTTTATAATTTGGGCTTTTCTGGCGGTTATAAGGTGCATCGAATACGACTTGGACACTTCTTACTAATGACCTGAACTCAGCTCCTTGCAGTTGAGCAGTTAGGTTGGAAAAACAAGATGCTACTAACAATTAGTTAGAGCTAGTAGCTAGTCTCCTGGCTAGTTGTATCACTGGTAGCTGAAACTAGCACTTGATATGCAATTGCTTTTAGGGAGGTTTCAATCGCTATGGGTTTTTGAAAGCCAATACCAATGTTTTTTTTATATTTGATCATTTTCATGCCAGAAAATTCCCCCAAAATATATAGTGTTTCTCACATAATTGTACTTTTGGCTGGAGCAAAAAGCCTCTGAATCATTATGAGACACTAAAACTTTTAAATAAGAACAGCAGGTGCTATCTGCTGTCAGAGATGAGTTGTTCCCATAAAACCTCCAGTAATGATTGGGCCCATGATTTACTTCACCATAACTTCAGATTTGTTCATGGAGTGAGGCTGAGAGGAACATCCATCATATCGGAGGTAGACAACATGACTGGCTGATATCCCATTTTTTGTGAAAGGCCAATATCGGTGCAATATATTGGTAAATTGATACTGTATATCAGTCTACCCCAACTGTTAGGTAGCTATTTTGATCCTCTGGTGCACTTTTCACCCAACAACAATAGTGCAAACCGTGTAAAGCACATAACACATTAAAAACACAGCACTTCAACAGAAACCACAAATGCCACCCTGTGTTTTTTGTCAATTTAATGCCACCAAATGTATTAGAGCTCAGAACCTACAAAAATTCTGTCTTGGAAGCCTCAGTTGGCCAGTCAAGGTGGTATTTTTCTGACTTGCCGATTGAAACTTTCCAGGTCCTAGCTGTCACAATGTTTTGTTTTTCGGTGCAAAGATTCTAATCATTTGATGAGCATGTTTGAAGCTAAATATCTTTGTATTATATATTGATCAGCATTGTCTGTCCTGGTTACATTTTTGTTGGTCCTTGTCCTCTTGTGCCCCTATAAGTATAGGCTAGTGGTGACTCAACACACTTATTCAGCATTTACCGCTATATTTTTGATATCTTTGCCCATATTCTCTCGTCGCTCTGCAAACATAGGCTGGTGTTGGCCTAACATACTTTACTTTGGGATTTCACTCTATTGTGGCATTAACCTGGATCTTTTCATTCTATTCTAATAGCATACCTATCTATCTTCCTTAGATGTTTTTTTGTCTTATTGTCTCCCTGTAGAAGTATGTGTTCTTTGCCAACCCCCAGAAGGTGAAGCCACCAGAGGATCTACAGGATTTGGGGGTTCGCTTTCTGCAGCCGTTTGTCAACCTGCTGTCTAAGGTACACGCAGACACAGGCACACATGCACGCACGCACGCACGCACGCATGCACACACACACACACACACACACACACACACATGATATGATTGTGTGACTTGACTTTCTCTTTTTTCTCATATAGAATGATGTGAGCTCTCTTGAATGAAAAAAGTCAGCATTATTTAATAGAAGTAATGGATTGGATGACTGCTTGGTATTGGCTGATACATAAACGAATACACCAAATCTTTTGTAGATTGTCCCTTTTGTCAATTTAGCCATTAAGTGAGAGAACACAGACACCAAAATCATCCATGTTTCCCTGGTAGATCATTGGCTATTGTGCTACAGGCTAACACTTTAACATACACTGATACTGATAGTCAGCTCGTATTAGCCAAAATAAGAAGCTGACCTTTTAGTAATAACAAGTTGTCAATGGTTTTTATTATATAACCTCTAGATTCATACATTTTAAAAGTTACTTCATTAAGTCATTATCGCTGATGTAGCTAAGTTTATTTTTGGACCTATTTCAGGTGAGCAAGCACATATTCATCCACTGTGCAGTGATTTTTTGCTTTACACAGACTCCCATCGTACATCACCTTCATTTCCTATGGTAACAGGGAAAGTAGTCCCTGGTAATTCAAAACAGTACTTTTGTATCATATTTCATGTTTTTACCAATCTCCTACACAAAACTACCAGACTTAGTTGCATATCATTTAAGATTACTTACTATTTAGCTTTAGAGTTACAAGTTCTCATTTTCTCACTTCTGAGATAACACTAGTTGTCTACTATCACTCAACACAATGTATGCTAAAGTGTTAGCATGGAGCGCCAGAGCTAATGATCTACCAGGGACAAATAGATGATTTTGGTGTCTCTGTTCTCAGCACTTAACAGCTAAGTTGAACAATGGGACAATGTACCAAAAACTTGCTGTATTCCTTTAATGTTTAGTACTCATGATCAATATCAGCTGCAGAAAAGTTATCAGGTAGGTAGCAGAGTACTGTTACGAATGCATCTGACTTTTGCATCTCAGGCAACATATTGGTGGATGAATCCTCTGATTATTGGAGCCCATAAGAGGCCTATAGAGCTGAAGAAGATCGGCAAGCTGCCCATCGCCATGAGAGCCCTCACCAACTACCTACGCCTCAAAGATGCTTACGAGGACCAGAGGGTGAGTAGATTGTCTGTTTTGGGGGACAGTTTTTCCCAGGGACTTAGGCTCATTTAAATACACTGTTACTTTTAGATACCATAGGTTGAAGCTCCCTGTGCAATGTGGAATGTAAAATTCAGTGTATGTACAGTATTAGGGTTTGACCCAGGGTTAGGCCCAATATAATGTATATCTTCAAAAACACATATCAGTAATACCCTACTCTATATGAGAAATAAATAAACTTAGAATTTATCTCCTCTCTCTCTGTTCCATCCATCCTTCTTTCCTTCACCAACCCTCACTCCATACAGACAGCTGAGGACCCAGATCGAGCCCCGTCGATCTGGCGCTCCATGTACCGAGCATTTGGCCGTCCCATCCTGCTCAGCAGCACCTTCCGCTACCTGGCCGACCTGCTGGGCTTCGCTGGACCTCTCTGCATCTTCGGCATAGTAAAACATCTGAATACTGACAGTGAGGTCATCAAGCCTGACAAGGTCAAGGTGTGTGTATGAGTGTGTGTGTGTGTCTGTGTATGACATCAAGTAAAGTCTGTGTAAATACGGAGTCAACCAGGTGCATGTGCATATGAATGTGTTGTGGCACACTTGGGGGAAAAGTGAGTGTCCACCGGGCCGGAGATGACAGAGACAATGTCCACAACCAGATATCGAGTAAACAACCGCTTCATTTACCGTGTCTTGGCACATACAGGGTAATCCCACACACCGAGTCCAGGGATTAAGGCAGGAGAATGGTCGGGTGGTAGTCCAGGGGTCAAGGCAGGAGAAGGGTCGTCGTACAAGCAAGTGTTCAGCAATAGGAAGGGTCCTCGGACGGTCAGGGGTTCGGCACACATCGCTCTCCGTATTCCGCTCCGGCATCTACTTCCTTAATCCAATCTTACTCTGTTACACGCTCTCTACTTCTCCGCCTCCCACGTGTCACACTCTCCGCTCTCTCTATTTCCTCCCTCTATTTGGCCATGCCCTTCCCCTTTAACCGTCTCAGCTGTCTCACATCGGCCACTGAGTGGGAAGGAGGGCTGTCCCTGGGCTCTAGCGCCCCTTCAGGAACCTGCCCGCACTGCCCCTCCTTCCACCTACCCCTCCTAAACTCCCTCCGTCTGCCACAGTGTGTATTTTGTTATTTGGCATAAGTACATGTGAACAGCGCAATTACTGGAGAGTGAGTGAATACTTTTTTTCAAATAGCATCCTGAGTGATCCATGGTGATCCTTCTTGTTTTTCCACTCATTCACGTCAATTTGGATCTCACTTCTATGGTTAGACCGATGTATCAGGCCGACATTGTCCTTTTAATAAAAATTCTGTGTCAACCACCTCCAATATGATGGATATGAGGACATTATATTACTGACCAGTGTTAGGGGTGTCTGTAAAGCCTGCAATGAAATATGCCTCACCTGCCTTAAGGAGCTGCTTGGCAACCTAAAATAATTGTATTTGTCTGGAGTGTTCAATGGAGAGTTTTAGGGGGGAAATCCATTAAAGGATTACGATGCTGTTGCAATGTCACCTAACCTGTTCCTACCATGGGTGCTGGGAAGGTAGGCTTGCCTGAACAGACATACCCAGAATAAAACAAGAATAGCTCCACATCTATCAGGTCTACAATATATGCATGACCTCTATGGATAGACAACAACTTAGAGAATCTATTCCCAGTGTCAGTAACCTTCTGAGTGTTACTATGCCAGAGTAAACTCAGATAAACCAAAGGATCATTTTTTTTATCTTCGCCTAAAATGTATTCTAAATTAAATAGTGGATAACACCATGATAGCAATGATCCCATGTACAGAGATGCCACTGAATCCATTCAGCAACTCATTGACTACAACTCTACCAAAGTACATAGAAATACAACAAAGCACATAGATTCTACAAAGGTTTTAGTGATGATAGGACCAGGCGGACTCTCCATTTTGGATACAGTTGCAAAGGGAGGTGTTTAGACCCAGGATTCTGAGCATGGGGATGAGCTTAGTAGGCACAATTGTGTTGAATGCTGAGCTATCATCTATAAAAAGCATCCTCACTTATGTGTTACCCTTATGTGAGAGGCGAAGCAGTGGGTATGGGAGGAGTTCGGAGAAGCCATGGAGAAGGACTTCAGGTTGGCATCAAAGCGCTTCTGGAAAACCGTCCGGCACCTCAGAAGTGGAAAGCGGGGAACTATCCAAGCTGTGTACAGCAAGTATCTGCTGACCTCAACTGGGGATGTAATCGGACGGTGGGAGGAGCACTTTGAGGAACCCCTGAACCCGACAAACCCACCATCTATGGTAGAGGCAGAGCTGGAGAATGATGGGGATCAACATCAATTTCCCTGGCAGAAGTCACTAAGGTAGGTAAACAACTCCATAGGGGCAAAGCCCTAGAGATTGATGAGATCTGTCCAGAAATGCTGAAGCTCTGGGTGTTCATGGATGACGCGTCTTTTCAACATTGCATGAAAGTCTGGGACAGTGCCAAAGGAGTGGCAGACAGGGGTGGTGGTTACCCTGTTCAAAAAGGTGGACCAGAGGGTGTGGGACAATTATAGAGGCATCACATTACTCAGCCTCCCGGGGAAAGTCTACTCCAAGGTGCTGGAAAGGAGGGTCCGACCAATAGTCGAACTTCGGATTGAAGAGGAACAATGCGTATTCCGTCCTGGCAGTGGAACAACCGACCAGCTGTTTACTCTCGCAAGGATCCTACATATGTTTTGTGGATTTGGAGAAGTCTTATGACCAGGTCCCCCGGGAGCTTTTGTGGGAGGTGCTGCAGGAGTATGGGGTCACTACTCAGGGCCATCCAATCGCTGTACGCCCAAAGCGAGAGCTGTGTCCGGGTTCTCTGCAGTAAGTCGGACTTGTTCCTAGTGGGGGTTGGCCTCCGTCAGGGCTGCGCCTTGTCACCAATCCTGTTTGTGATATTCATTGACAGGATCTCGAGGCGTAGTCATAGAGGGGAGGGGTCTCAGTTCTGTGGGCTGCGGATTGCATCACTGCTTTCCGCAGATGGTGTTGTCCTGATGGCATCATCGATCTGTGACCTTCAGCACTCACTGGATCGATTTGCAGTCTAGTGTGAATCGGCTGGGATGATGGTCAGCAGCCATCAGCAGGAAACCGGTGGATTGTCTACTCCGAGTAGGGAATTAGTCCTTACCCCAAGGGAAGGAGTTCAAGTATCTCGGGGTCTTGTTCGTGAGTGAGGGGACAATGGAGCGTGTGATGGGCCGGAGAATCGGAGCAGCGGAAGCGGTATTGTGCTTGCTTTACCTCACCGTCGTGACGAAAAGAGAGCTGAGCCAGAAGGCAAAACTCTCGATCTACCGGTCAATCTTCATTCCTATTTCCACCTATGGCCATGAAGGATGGGTCATGATTGAAAGAACGAGATTGCGGATACAAGCGGCTGAAATGGGATATCTCAGGAGGGTGGTTGGTATCTCCCTTAGAGATAAGGTGAGAAGCTCAGTTATCCGTGAGGGACTCGGAACTGGCGCCTTTGCACCAAAAGGAGCCAGGTGGTTTGGGCATCTTGTAAGGATGCCACCTGGTCACCTCCCTTGGGAGGTTTTTCCAGGCACGTCCAGCTGGGAGGAGACCACGGGGCAGACAGAGGACTAGGTGGATGGATTATATCTCCACGCTGGCCTGGAAATGCCTTGGGATCCCCCAGTCAGAGCTGGTTAATGTGGACAGGGAAAGAGAAGTTTAGGGGCCCCTGCTGGAGCTGCTACCTCCGCGACCCAACTTCGGATAAGTGGTTGAAGATGGATGGATGGACCCAACACGGCGGCTTGGAGTGAGTGGATCATTTTTCCAGCTGCGTTATAATGTTACTGCCTCTTCCATTCCAAGAGCTTTTATTTTGGAACTCAAACATTTTGATTATTGCCTATCAGACATTGCTTGGATCAAATACACTGGGGAGTGTTGTTTTGGTAGCGTTACTTCCCCGTCTTTTAGAAACATAATTTGTTTGTTTTTTGTACCAATATTCCGGACCTGTGGGTAGGTCAGTCTTGCCCTGAGTGTTAAAGCTGGGGTAGGCAACTTTGGAAAATGTTAATGAATTTGAAAGTATACAACAACAAAGTCCACTATCCCCTCCCTCTCTGCTCCCTTCCTCCCTCCCGTAACTCCTCCCTCCAAACTAAGCTCAGGTGTGCATGTGCATGTCAGTCAACTGCTCAATCTAACTGCGTGTACACAAAACATTTATCACTATTTGTTTTTCCTGTCTCATTCTCATTTCTCTTTTTTGTTGTCTGATCGATTATTTCTCCTGGTCTTTTCACGCTCACAATATGCCGCCACATTGTAGCTAACTGTCTTGCTAGCTAATGTTAGCTAGTTAATGTTAGGGTGGCTAGCGGCCAGCAGGGTTCATTCAGCTTTCACACACTGAGGCAAGTGTGTGAAGTGGATGGGCCAATGGAATGAGCACACAGTGCACAGCCAGTGCTCATGGGAGTATCATGTAGTATCACCTAGATTTGACGTAATTATTTCAGATGCCTTTTATAAACTACAATGATTTTATTTTTCATAGAAAATGCTACTAAAAGGTAATCTGCCAAACTGGCTGGTAAGAGTGACTAAGTTATACGCCACTGACAAATTATACCCACATTTGGCAGCTGGCGGGTGTTAATGTCAAGCCCTGGCTGTCGGGATGTAAAGAGAATTTCAACAAATATTACCAAAATGTTTATTTATTTATTGCCTACTCCAGCTTTAATTGCGCTGCCAAGGAAAGAGCAACACAGTGCACCTTTGCTGTTTATGTATATTTAAATGAAGTTATCTACATACATTTCGGGGCAGAAACCACCCCTTTCAATGCAAATAAGGTTGATCATATGATGCATCCAATTCATAAAGACAGCCGCTAACTGCCCCACATGCCAACGGAATTAAGCCCTCTTGAAAGCTGGCGGTAATGGAAACTATAGGCCTATTGAAGTAAGATGTGATGCTCACACTTTCTGACAACGGCGGCAGTGGTAGTGGCAAGGCAAAGGCATCAACAACATCAAAGACGCACAAGAGAATGTATATGCTGAAAGAGAATTGCTTTATTTCATAAGACCAAGGCCGAGATTGTTAGACGTTACAGGTCGCAAAGCACATTGATCCTTAGTTTACTTGATGAAATCAAACACTACATTGAACCTGTCACACAAAGACCACATTCAATAGAATACCTGCCATTGTCAAACTACTAACAACTCTCCATTCCATTCTCATTCTAATTGCGGCAGGTTCTGACTGCAGTTTAGCTGATTGTGTAAGTGTGTGATTGCTTGATTAGCATTATATCTTTAGTGAATTGGATGTTAACTCAGATAATGTTCGCAATTGATGCGCACTTAATGACGCTATTAACGGGCGCAATCCATTCTTTGTGGATTCCCCTTAGTGTCCCATGATGGTCTAAAAGTTTTTCCACCTTGTCAGTGGAAAGTGACAGTCCCCCAAAAACGTTGTGTATTCCTTTATCTTCAGTCAGATATTTATGGGGGTTATAGCAAAAGTAACAAATATGTTTGACTGGTATCTGTAATATTACTGAAATTGAAATAGTAACTTGTAACACTACTCATTAGTGTAAAAAGTAATATTACTGTAACGTCATACCACTGAACTATGGCATGTTTCAATTTCAGTTCTGCTGGCGCCAGTGGGACCATAGTCTGGTTGAGATGTTTACATAAGATAATTTTATTGGAGTATAAGTGTAAATTAGTGCAAGAACAAGAGTCCATACGCTCACACACACATACACATATTGTGTGTCTGCCTGGCACAGTGATGCTGGGTGGTCCGGCCAACCAATGGATGACGCATTTCCAGTGTAATGTCACCAAGGCGTTGGTCCTAGCCATCATGTCAACACTAGTGTGTGTGTGTGTGTGTGTGACTACATGTCTAAGTGTCTGAACCATGCTGTGTCTGACATGTTAATACGTCTCTAATCTCACTTTGCACTAATGGTGTTGTAATGACACACACACAAACACACACACACACACACACACAGAGCAACATGTAGACAGTGACACTAGAAAATCATTAAATCACATAAATGTGGGACACAATATGGTTTTCTGATGCATTCACTTTTCCATTACTTTTATGTATATTGCTCCACATTCATTTGTCATTGCTCTTTAATGTACTCCACATCCACGGAATATAAATTATTGCATTTCCAATGCCGCTGGCTCAGAACAGACACTTTTGCAATAACAGATATTCATTCAGTCCATTTGGCTGGACATTGTTATAGTTCATCTGGAAGTTGGGCTGTATTCAAGTTCATGCCTACTTGTTAAAGTGGGTGTAATGGGCAGCAAGAGATAGAGAGCAGAGCAGGCCTGCATTTCTGAGTGACATGGAAATTTCCCCACTCACCTCACACTCTTTCTGTCAGTTTAATGTTGAGGCAAGGTCTGCGGAGCATCATACTGGGCTTTTTGATACTGTACTGTGTCTGTGTGATTTCATCCTGTTATGCATGTTCATGCACAGTACATGTGTGGGTTTACAGATGTACTGTATATTTGTACAGTTGTAATGTGTGTGTACAGATATGTTTCCATGCACTGCTGACATCCAATGTTTTTGTCCTAATTTCTCAGTCAAAAATGACGTTGTGGCAATCAGCTACATTACATTACAGCATTTTGCAGACGCTTTTGTCCAAAGTGACACTAATTACATTTTGTCAACAGTAGTCAAACCAACTGTATATCGCAGTCTCCATCAGCTAAGCCTTCAATAGGAATAAGTAGCATTCATAGTTAGAAGGATTTTTTTCCCCTCAATTATTTTAGAAGAGTTACATGTTAGATAAGTCAGTAGTAGGTTTCAAGTAGGGTCCAGGTGTAATCAGAAAATATGGGTTTTTTGTCTTTTGTTTTTTGTCGAAAGATGGGTAGTGAACTAGCCGTTTTGACTGAATGGGGGAGCTTGTTCCATCATTGCGGTGCCAGGGATGAGAAGTCGAGCTTGTGATGAGCGACTTCTAAGTCCACGTAGCAATGGGGGGGCTACGCGACCTGCAAGAGTGGAGGAGTGGAGCAGACGAGCTAGAGTTTGGAACCTGACCAGGGATTGTTGATAAGGAGGAGCAGTTCCATGTACTACCCTGTAGGACAGTACCAGTGTCTTAAATTTGATGCGAACAGAGATGGGAAGCCAGTGAAGTGAGCGGAAAAGGGGAGTGACGTAGGAAAATTTGGGTTGGTTGTAGACCAGCCAGGCCGCAGCATTTTGGATGCGCTATAGAGGTCTGGTGGCAGAGGCGGGTAGCCCTGCCAGAAGCGTGTTGCAGTAGTCTAGGTGGGACATGACAAATGTTTGGACCAGGAGTTGCCTTGTAAGGAATGGGCGGATTCTGCAGATGTTGTAGAGGGAAAACCTACAGGAGTGGGTTGTCGCAGCAATTTTGGCAGAGTAGGACAGCTGGCTGTCCAGGGTCACTCCAAGGCTCTTGGCAGTCAGTGAGGGCAGCACAGTGGTATTCTCAATGGTGTTGGAGAAGTCAGTGTGAGGGCAGTTTTTTTCAGTAGTTCCGTCTTGTCAAGATTCAGCTTGAGGTGGTGCAGAGACATCCAAGCACTAATGTCTTTAAGACATGCTGTGATGCGCCCATCAATTTGAGTGTCAGTGGGATGGAAGGAGAGGTAGAGTTGAGTGTCATCGGCATAGCAGTGATAGGAGAAGCCATGAGAGGAGATCACATGGCCAAGGGATCTAGTGTACAGGGAGAACAGTAGGGACAGTGCCCTGGGGAATGCCAATGTTGAGAGAGCATGGTCTGGACAGGGATCCTCTCCATGCGATCTGGTATGAGCGGTTAGTCAAGTAGGAAGCAAACCAGGAGTGTGCAGAACCTGTAATGCCAAGTTCAGAGAGGATGGAGAGAAGGATTTGGTGGTCAACTGTGTCAAAAGCCACAGACAAGTCAAGGAGAATGAGGACAGAGGAGAGGGCTGAAGCCTTGGCAGTGTGGAGAGCAAGGAGAGCAGTCTCGGTAGAGTGAGAAGCCATGAAGCCGTATTGAAGAGGGTCCATGAGGTCGTTCTGAGAGAGATAGCGAGAGAGTTGAAATGCCTTGAATAGACTCATTAAGGTATCGAAACTGGAATGCTGCTGCTGACAATATGTTTCCAGTATTTCCAGTATTTGAAGAATTCATTAGTACTGGGCAAGTGTCAGCTAATGTTGGTCATACTTCATGCTGTCATTTGAAGATGAAAACAAAGTAATGTATTTGGTGATATTCTAATATAGCAACTAATGGTCATATAACCACAATGGGAGAGACAGCAGGTATGACTCTGATTCTTGAGAAGTTGTGGTGGTCAAACTATATACAGTATATTGTGGCACACTCTGGGGTAAACGAAATGTCCACCGGACCGGCAATAACACAGATAATGTCCACACAGCGATTGACCAGAAACAGCTCTATATTTCCTGTTTCGGGGAGGGAATGGGTTAGCGTTAGTCCCGTATACTCAATGTTCCGGGTGGGGTGGTCTTGGTCCAGTCCAGGGGTCAAGGCAGGAGAAGGGTTGTCAGACAGGCGATGGTTAAGCACAAGAAGGGTCCTCCGACAGTTAGGGATTCGGCACACAGCAGGGTCCTCAGTCCAGTCCGTCACACGTTTACTCGCTGCTCTTCGCTCGCTCTTACAATCACTCCCTCTCTCTCTACTACCTCCCATGGGCCACACACCTCTCTCTCCATTTCTCTCCCTCTATTTAACCCTGCCGCTCTCTTCCTTCATTTGCCCTGCCCGATCCTCCTAATGGGCTCAGCTGCCTCGCATCTGCCGCTGATTGGGGCGGACAGCCATCTCTGTGCTCTAGCCCGCAGGAACCTGCCCGCTCTGCCCCTCCTTCACCTTTCCCCTCCTAAACAATATATATACTGTATATATCAGTACAACCCTACTGTATACTATCTAATAAAGTGGAAATACATGTAAAAAAAGCTAATGTTTACTAGAGGTGGTGGGAAAAATCGATTCATGTAAGAATCGCGATTCTATTGTCCACGATCATCGATCGATTCACCAACTCCCAAGAATCGATTCTTACATTACAGATATTTTGTCATCAAAATGTCTGTTTGCCGGCGGTCCAGCAGAGGGCGGCCTTCACCTTCACCCTCTCATGTCAATAAAGCATTCAAATGTTCAATACATCTTGGTCACAATGTGTTCTGAATGATTAAGTTCTAAATTAGTTAAACCTTACATTTAGTTAAGTTGCCAAGATAGCATTACACAATATATAAATACTAATTTGATGTTGCCATTAAGTGATAAGAATGATGTTTGTAGTTGTAACAGCAAGTTGGAGAATTGTTAAGTGTTGGTGGAGGTTTTTGCTCCCAGAGTGCCTTCTGGTTTATTTATAAATGAAGTTCACTTAATGTGATCCAATGTAGCTCAATTGTTAGAGCAAGG
>OMOT01039207.1:0-10901 GCA_900312575.1 Acanthochaenus luetkenii
CCACTGATTGCCAAGCTGCCCAGCTACATGGTGAAAAATAATAATTGCTGAACTACTTGAAAGATACATTATTCTGAAAGTAAGTTAGAAGTAAGGAAGTAGTATAAGTAGACAACATTTCTGGCTGTTTTGTTTCTTTATACTTTTACTTTTGATACTTAATACATATTTCAACACCAGATGCTTTTCTTAAGTACATATGAGGTGAGCTATACTTTAACACTTTGACCCAAGTGATTTTCTTTTGGGTCACTTACTCACCAAAGATTACATTTACCCGCATTTGGGTTCCTGTAGCAGTGTCTTGACTGCAAATGTAGGTGTTAATTTGGGACCCTGAGCGAGTCACTAACATTGCTCCATTAAATAGTAGCCTACATTTTATTCATATCTGTTAATGGTTGATTAACCATTAACAAACGGTTGTGGAAAACATTCAAAATCGTCATCCTGTACACCATCTAATAACAATTATTTACATTTAATTTTACATTGGAACATGTTCCATGTTCCAGGGGCCACAAGAAAGCTCTGCTGGGTCCGGATTTGACTGTGGCAAGATGGCTGCCGGTGACCTACGCTGGAGACTCCGCCTTGCGCCGTCTACTTATATCTATCTATGCCGCGGAGGTATCAGATTAGCAACCAACCTACAGGAAACGAGTGCGCTACCTGTCATGTTGCTCTTTACGTCATGTGGGCGACCACCTTATCAAGCGGCTGGAAGTTTGACTTACAGAAGAAAAGGGAAAGTTTGGTTCGATGGTCTGGGAAGTGCTGTGACTTTATTACAAGCTAGTTGGGCTACATTTGGAATAGATTGCATCACCTGCTGTATTTGAGCTACGTCAAGCTAGCCAAGAGGAGGACCTAAACGTGTATCGAGATTTTCTCCCCAATAAAAGCGACTGGGGGACTAAAATAAATAACAGAATTGCTATGCAGTAAAAAAGACGACCACTTTCATTTCTACTAAGCTTTTTGCACCCCCCCCCCAATAAATATAGAATACAACATTGTGTAGTGAAAACGACATTTTGGGTTATGGGATATTAACTGGATTTTTATTTATTACAGATACCACCTTAAATATATTCCATTTAATTGCAATACATTAATATAATAATCGTAATGCTATATTAGCAATAGTAATAACCTGTTACTACCTGTTCATAATAACTTGCCTTGATTGGGATTTTATTTTTCTACAGGACGTCGTATTACTTTTCATTCTGGCTGACTTGACACTAGCTTTTATTATTTAATCGCATCCCCACCTCTTCCAATCTTTCTAAAGGATGGAGCTCACACGGTGTCCTAGCACAGGGACTCCCTCTCTCTGCTTCACCGTTATATGAACACCAACCGGGGCTGGTAGCGGGGTGGAGGGGCGGCATGCGGGCGGATGTGGAGTACTGCCCGGTGGGAGTGGGCCTGGGGATGAGCGACTTCTGGCTGTACGTGTGGATGCGGAGGGTGGCGGTGATAGCGGCTCATGTCACCGGCCTGGGTCTGACCCTCATCGTCTCACTGCTATCCAGACCTGGAACCAGTGAGTGAATGGGATACGCTGTGTTGCTGTGATACTCAATAGTGAACTTATTGGACTATATGGTAGCAGCCTATCTTTTGATCTCCTATGATATCCCTATAGGGACTAACTGTATGTGTATATGGTATTCCACAGTGACCTCATAGTACTTTATGGTATTTTTTTTATATCCTATGGTTCACTATAATATATTACTATAGGGACTTAGCATTTTGCTGTGATATTTGTATAGTATCTTTCAAATGTATCACTATAGTTCATTTTCATTAGGGTAGGCTGTGTATGAGGATCAGAATTCGTTTGAATGGCTTTAAGTATATTTACACAAAGGGATTTTTCTTGGTATAGTTGCTCACATAGACACATCTAAAATGTACACAATTATTTATGATGAGAGGTTTTGATCATATTCTGATATTCTCAGTTGTTAGTCATTGTCAATAAACTGGTACCGGGTATTGGATTCTAAGTTCACTGGTATTTCTCTTCATTTCAGGTCTGTTTTCCTGGCATCCAGTGTGTATGTCTGTTGCAGTAAGTCCACAGTCTTTCTCGCACTCGCTCTCTCTGTTTTGGACCTTCAGGAAAGTTACCTGCTTTTTCACTGTTTACTGTGACAAAAATATTTGACGCCTTGGATCGATGGACATGTGCGGTTTATCCGTTTTTCTTATTATTCCTACTTAAAACAACACTTCCACAAGACTGGATTGTGCACTTATTTCTGCTCTTTACAAGTTTCTTGCTCTAAATTCGGAATATTTATATATTCCATCCATCCATTTTCCATACCCACTTGTTACTATTCAGAGTCATGCGGGCTGGAGCCTATCCCAGCATGCATTGGGCAGAAGGCAGGGAAACACCCTGGACAGGTCGCCAGTCCATCACAGGGCTAACACAGACAAACAGTCACACTCACAAACATCTGTGGGCAATTTAGAGTGTCCAATTCACCTAACCTGCATGTCTTGGGAGCACACGGAGGAAACCCACGAGAACACAGGGAGAACATGCAAACTCCACACAGAAAGGACCGGGGCGGAGATTTAAACCTACAACCTTCTTGCTGTGCTTAAATTTTAGGGATGCTTATTTTAGAAAAAATATAATGCATGTATAGTAAATTTGTTTGACAAACATTTGCTCGTTTGCAACTGCCAAATGTACCCACAAGTATAGAATCACTTTCTCCTTGCCCTCACTGAATATTTAGTGTTGAATATTAACTCTCTCATAACTTTGGCAAAGTGTTAAATATGTACTCACATTTTAAAATGAGTGTGGTAAATCTATACTAACACAGATTATGTTTGGACTTTCCTGGGGGAAATAAAGGCCGGAGATACTGTAAAGTCTCCAACTTGTCTTGCTCTCTATACCGTTACTTTTATATCTGCTCTCCTTTCTTTTTCCATCCCTTCTTTCCATTGTGAATAATGGATAGGGGTGTTTGGAACCGGGTGGGGTAAAGGTAATGACTGATGTAGCCGGGTGCTATTCTGTTACAAGCTGACGTGGAATACGTTAGGGAACTCAGCCTTCACACTAACATGGCTGCTAGATGCACATTATATATTATCCACTAGCACTATGAGATATGTTGTGAATGAAGTGTGTTATGAGGCAGAACTCTATGGGCTGTGCTCATGGTTTTGCAGAAGTATGCTCATGTACACACTAGCTTTCTAGGTTCACAGCTCAAAAACAAAAACAAGAAAATTGATGCATGATGCAGCATCACCAGTATGTCAGCAAGGATACATTGCGTTGGTTCAAGACACAAACCTGTCTTTCCCTTTGTCATGAACAATGGTTTCCTTTGTGTTGGAAACTTTGATTGATAGACTGGTGTTTGTATTTAAAGGGATGATTCCTGGAGCCAGTTATCCTCCATCATAGTGGCGTATTTAAAGCACCTACAATAGAATGCTATTTATAGCTCATTCCGGACAGACATTTTGATCAGATTCCACACAACTATGCATGATTATTGTAATTATCAAAATCTTGGGTTTCAGTGGAGAGTTTTAGTGTCCCATAATGGTGTAAATGCAGTTCCAGAGGCTTTTCCACCCTGACTAAAAAAATTGGAGGAATTTCCTGGATTTGTTTTTGGCATGAAAATTGTCAAATGTAAAGATATTGAATATTGCCAAAAAATATTGTTTACCGGCAGCTTCAATCAAAACAAATATTGATATCAGCCTTCAGAAACCCAGATGCATTAAACCCTAACACACAATCTCTTCCTGCCTTGCTCCAAAAATGTTCTTTTCTGTCCACCTCCAGTTCTGCCTGTGTATGACTGAAGGCATCCTTCTCTTCTCGACTGAAGGATCCCTCTTCTGCTTCAAATCTCGTCAGGGTAAAGTCCGTCTTCACTGGTTCTGTCAGGCTCTGGTCCTGGTAGCTGCTGCCACTGGGCTGGGCTTCATGGTGGCCAGCAAGAATACCTCAGAGAGCCCTCACCTGGTTACCTGGCACAGTCTGCTGGGCGTCGGCACCCTGGCCGCCACCCTGTTCCAAGCGGTTTGCGGCATCTGCCTGGTTTTCCCCAAGCTGCTGCGGGTCTCCTCAAACCCCAGGCTGAAGCTGTACCATGCGACCTGCGGCCTGGTGACTTACCTGCTGGCCACAGTGACGGTGGTATCGGCCATGTTCTCCGACTGGTTCCAGGCCATGGTGATGGGGGCGGCGTGGTGGGCCTTCCTCCTGCTGCCCCTATTCCCTGCCCTGGTGGTGATGAACCAGATTACTTATGCCTATCTGCCCCGTAAGAAGATCACCAGCTAGGAGGGGGAGAAGATGCTTCAGATTTGCTTTATTCACTCTGTGGCCATATTTGATTTACTGCATGTTCTACTTTGTGTAGGACATCCTACCTAGAACATAGAGAAGCAGATGGAAACAGAGTCAAACATAACCGGTCTTTAAAATGTTTTAAGTCTACACCAAAATTATCCTTCAATATCATAAAGAGATGAGCAGAGGTGGGGAAATTCCAAAGCAAAGGCTACAGCAACTGGATTGAAGGAACATCCATGTTGTTTATCCATAACATTAGCTAATATAAGCAGTTAGCTATTTTGTGGTGTTAAAGGACAAATCCACCCTAACACTTGAAAACAGCTATTGGTAATGTACCTTGCATTTCTGGGCTCATTTTGTTGTTTGATGGTGTACTCTTCTTATTCACGTGAATAACTGGCCACACGCAGACAATGTGACATCACAGAGATATTTCCAGAGCAGCTACAATGGAGTTTGATTGCAAAAGAAAAAAATAAACGGTAGACCCACCATTTTGTACGCCCTTTCTCTGACAAAAGGCATTCTGGTAAACATAGGAAACTAGGAAATGTGCTCAGTAGAGCGCACACCTCTGCCAAGGAAGCCATCCATAAAGCAAAGGTGGAAACTTGTAGTTTCCCCATATAAAAGACGTTTTTTTTCAGTATTTTGGAAATATACGGCCGTATGAGAGTAAAATAAGGGAAATCATGGCCTCGATATACAAAAACGAATGGCAAGACTGAACAATTCTATAAAACCATAATGTGGTCCATGCAATATGACTTTAAAAGTGGAAACATCTGCAATTATCGAACAGGAAAATAATTCATTTTCATGCAATATACAGTGTAGTGTTCATATAACTTTCAAAATTGCACTAGCTACTGTTCTGTCCTTAGTTTAGCTGCCAACTACAAAATCCATATGGTTTATTTATACGTTTTTCAAAGCTTTGAACTAAGAGTAGCTCTCTGATGGGGTTGACACCTATGCCATGGCTATAATTGCCATGCCCCCTTAAGGACAGTTGATGTGAAAAGTGAATGAGTTATTCCTTGGCCCATGACAAATGTTTTGTCAATGTATCGTGGTGTTACGTCTGAAGTTATTTGCCTTTTAGTGATTGGCCACAGCCATTGACACACCCCCTTTTGGCCATTGGCCATGGAAATCAGTTAATCATGGTTAATCAGGTCCAAGCTGGCCCATGACCTACATTTTGACAAAGTTCCTAGCAAATCTGTTCATAACCTTTTGAGATATGCTGTTAACAGACAGACAGGCATGCGGACAGAGGCAAAACATTACCTCTCACCAACTCTGTTGGCGGAGGTAATCACTAACTGAAGTAGAAGTAGACAAAGCAGGTTGAAGGAAAGCGAGTACACCAGAAAAGTGTATTACAATACATAATTTCTAAATAACACCTGGACTGCACATCACATCACAAATTCATGATATATGAGAGTATCTGACGTTGGATTTGTTCTTTAACATTATCTATAAAGCAAATAACTTCACATACCCTGGTAATCCTTGCACACCAACCCTTCCGCTGAAATGTGAACGTGTGTCACAGAGGTATTCTCAAAGAAACACATTAAACTGTGTAATATGGGGATTGCAGTGCTTTAATAATGTATACACACACATGAAATACACAGGATACAGTAGGGTATGGTCTGATTAACCTGAGAAACCACTGGAGGCAAATTTGCGCTTGGAGGTGGACTTCAATGTGGCTGAACTTGATTTCTTTTGTCCATTGGCCTCCAGAGGCATATTAGCTATAGTGGAAGACAAAAGTCTCAGACACTTTACTGTATTTAGAATAGATTGGTTTCTCAAGGAATATGAAGCACCTACTGCTGTTAGTTGTAGTAAAGTAGTAAAGCTGGAAACAGCAGCAGCAGTGAAGGTGTTGTGGATGATTATATACCAGCCCTTTTCTTAAATTGTATTTATTCACTCATTCATGGTATTTTTGTTGTGTTGTGTCTGTCTGCTAATTGAAGGTGCTGTGTAGCATTTTAACATCAATAAATCTCCACATTAATTTTGAGAAATTAGTAGAATAACTATAAACAAATGAGACCATCACTGAGCCTCTAATCTGCATGTTACATTGTGTGCCACCAAGATTTTAAGGGAAATCTGATGGATTGCTTTACAGCACAAACCAGGAAGAGGGCGGTATTCTTCCAGCGCAAACAGCAAAAGTTTTCAGAGTTTATGGCAATGGCAGATGGTGGAGGGAGGCCGATGGAAAAAAAATCACTTCCAACATCGTACATCCTCTTCAGGGAGGGGGAGGGGGGACAGGAAGCAACGGGGTTGATGGGAATGTGGTCTTAATTTTTTAGGAACACTGGTACTAACAATACATTAACAACAGGCTATCAATCATCTCGACCATGGTTTCATTTGTTTACAGTAATTATACCATGGTATCACAATTAATTTGATATATATTGATGTTCAAAATATGCTACACATAGCACCTCTGAGCCCATGTACTACTACTCATTTTAGCCAGTGTAGACATGTGACCTCTTTCTTTCCCATTCTGCCTTTTACCTTGTTTTTGTTAGCCATGCTCTATTGCAGTTGACGGGAACAATGAATGCACATGCGCTCCTGTGTTGTTTTGATACAAGGCTTAAGGTATTAGCTTTCTCCTAGAGGATTTTAAAATGTTACTAAACCACCCTGATGCACAAAGACCTATTGAATGTACTGACGTTCCAGCACCATGCCTCAACTTGTCTTATGCAAACAAACAAATCGGTTCATCCATTTCACCTTGTGTTTCTAAGAAAATTTAAAAAAGTCACCCAGTTGCAGCATGCTGTCTGTAGGTCAGCTGTGTTATACCATAGTATTTCTTATCATAGGGCTATAGTATTTGGACATTTAGGTATTCTCTGTCAAGTTAGGTAATTGGAGCAAAGATAGGTTTGGGTGAACCGGCACATTGGACCTATTTGGTATCTACCGTGTCTATTAATTTGTTCTGATAAAGCGCCATCAGTGTATTCAGAGCCGTGAAGGATAGGTTTAGATTTTCCAAAAGCATCTTAGTTCCATTGACTCAACAGGGATGCACGTAATGCTGGGATACATTTGGGAAAACCAGCCAATAGCAGAGCATATATGATTTCTGTTTTCCAGGGTTCCTACAAATGTCCCATTTAAATATTCTACACGATTAGTTTAACTTCTTGATTGGGTATGACGTTTTTAGTTGGTGTTCGATATACGTACCATAATAATCAGGGTTCCCACTGTGGCTCTGATGTAAATGTCCATTACTTTTCCATAACCAAGTTGGGAGTGCTTCCATGACCTAAAATGTTCTTCTTTCCTGGTTTGTTAATGTGTTTTTTTGGGGACTGAAAACCATTCTAATTCATTGAATGGGTGAAAGTTGGAAAATACATTCTGCTCTTTCCTATAGAGAATTTATCAAATTCCCTGACATTCTCTCTCTGGACTACACCTCTCCAAATTCCATGATATTCTAAGAACTGTATTCTGCATGCTGCACTCTACAGCTAACTTCACATTATGTAAAATCATAGAGGGGTGTACAGTGACATAACACACGTAGTCGTGTATCATGGCAGAACAACGCTTTAATATAAATTTCATAGCCATTCCCAAGCTTTAACATTTATTTTCTCTTTTTGCGACTTGTGTAGGAACCCAGCTTTACTTTTAGAAATATGATCATTCTTTCCCATTCAATTACATGAACATAACACCCAAGTGAACACACATTACTCCCATAAATATACATAATATGCTTCATTCAAGCTATACTATTCAGGACTTTTCCCTATGAGACCATTCAGCATGTTTATAAGGTGATCAGAGTATTGGTTTCAGGAGGTTGGCCTATTCAGATCCTGGTCACCAAGTTTCTGTCTGAGCCTTCTGGTGTACTGAACAAATAAATACATTTGCATTTTGATCATTTGCTTTGATTAATCACAGGAAAAATCCATGCTAAAACACTTAAACTCTGTTAAAAACCAGCTATTGGTGATGCACCTTGCATTTCTGAGTATTTTGCTGGTGTATTTTTCTTATTCCCATAACTGGCCAAACAGACAATGTGACGTCACGTGCAGCTACAATGGAGTTTGATAGCAGAAAATTAATCTATCAAAACATCAATGGTAAACGTCAGGTTTAAGTGTCAGTGTCAAAGTGAAAGGGCGTCTTTCTAGAGTCACCATTTTGCAACGACATTCAACAATCATATAGGGAGAAATCTATCATAGAAGAGACAGACCAATTTCTCTACTGACAATAGTCTCAATAGACCAGAATGCAATGCAACCACAAGACGTGGGTGTTTAGCATAATTCGAACAACCTGGCATGGCACACCATGGCATTGTTCCCTCTCTACTCTCACTTTCTCTCAACAGAAAAAAACTCACTCTCTCCACTTACACATGCTATAACCCACAGCTGAATGATCACACTTTCAAGCTATTTATATGCCCATACATCCACCTTTGACTGAAAGCAACAAGTTCACACCTGTTCTCTGGGGGATGTTGAAAGTCATTCTGGGAAATGAAGGAAATCTGACTGGAAGGACAATATCAGCCCAATATATCAGTCTACCGTGTGTGTGTGTGTGTGTCTTTGTGTGGTAGTTAACAAGGTGACTGTTGGAATGAGCTATAAATAGCATTCCATTGTATGTACTTTGAATACGCCACTATGATGGAGGATAACTGGCTCCAGGAATCGTCCCTTTAAATACAAACACCAGTCTATCAGTCAAAGTTTACAACACAAAGGAAACCATTGTTCATGACAGAGAAAGGGTGGATTTAAAACCTTAGATTCCTTCAGCAGTGTGCATATACACCCAGTGCACAAAGCCACCTTATCTGCTTGCAACTTGTCAAGCAGTTTATGATGGGCTCAAAAGCCTCAAGTTTGACATCTCTGAATTATGACGGTTTACCCTTTGGGTAGTTCCATTCATGATCAGAGGACCAAATTAGAACCATAAAACTGGTCAAAGTCCAGAGTAATCCTCCAGGGTCCAGTTTACAGTTCAGAATTTGGAACTGACTGTTTGTCCTCACAGATGAATGTGACCGACCCGTTCAGGAGGTCGTCTATGTTGACTGCCACCACCTCCGACGAGGAACCCCCCTCCTTCCTGTCTCCCAGGGCAACAAACACCTGCTGGGACCTGCCCAGCTGTGATTGGTCCACAGAGATAACCGTCTCCATCCCCTCGTCACCTGTCGGTTCTGTTGGTATCACCTGATTGGACAGACAGCATGTCAGTTGAGCATGTTTTTCAACTACTATTCTCTTGTGTGTCAAATCTTTTTGGAAAAGATGGGATTTCCTCTTTTATATTTTTTATACTTCTGGGTATACTGGCACTTAAAGCTACGGCCATGTGAAACACGATAGACAGGATTCTGAAACACTGAAGATTCTGAAGATTTTAGTCTGTGTTCAATATGATGCATGCTATTGATGGCAGCTATGTTGAATCACTCTATATTACAGATACCTTTCACAGCAGTGAATATGAAATGACAGTGCAACTATATAAATCTACAGTACAGACAAGTACAGACTATTTTAGTGTCAAAGGTGTATTTGGAATGTAGAACAGAGAATACTTTTTGACTAATTCCAAAACATTTTAAGACCTGGAAATGCTAAAAATAATTGTACATTACCAGAGTTTCCATACCTGGGTAGGAACCCCAACAATTAGTGTAATTAAAATAATAATAATAAATACTGTATTCAAGCCTTTAATGACTGGTAGGGATGCACGATGATACCGGCACTAGGGTTGCAAATTCTAGGGAATTTCCTTGATTGATAGTCGCCAAAGTTAATGAACGACTAATCGATCAATCGATAACGATACAGCAAAAAAAATTGCTTATGAATATTGCTCATTACAAAATACAAACACATTTTTTTCTCAAACAAAGCTTTATTGAAACATTAGATAAATACACCCGTTTCATGGCATAACACAAACATAATAATAAAGATAAATAACGTTTTTGAAAACAAAAAAAAAGCTGCGACAAACTACGACAGCTCAGGCCTCAGTTTCAAACTTAAACTGCATTAAGTGCAGTAACTATATAACGTTAAGCCTGTTGATTTTTATTTAAGAATATAAGCATGTTTATATGTTCAGGGGTGAGTCGTGTGCGAAGTCTGTTAACAGTGAGTCCGGCTGCGGAAAATACCCGTTCTGATGGTACAGACGTCCCCGGTACACAGAGGTAGCTTCGCGCTAATTCTGACAGCCTAGGAAATTTCACTCCGTTTACTTTCCACCAATCTGTGGGACTGATATTTAGAGGTGGTGGAATTTCCTTCATAAAGCTGTCCACTTCGGTTTCCGTGTCGTTTGTGCGGGTTGAGTACTGGTCGCCGAGAAGTAGCAGCATCGCATCGGTGTTAGCATCACGTATTACAGGCCGCGACGGGCCTTCCGCAGCACCGGCATATGATGAACACCCCTCCCCCGCTCCGTCGTCAGT
>OMOT01039211.1:12651-51507 GCA_900312575.1 Acanthochaenus luetkenii
CCTCCCTGGAGTCGCCACTATTTCTAGCTCTGGGAAATCATTGTTCAGGTTGATAAAAACTAAGCTGTGTAAGATCATGAGAATAATATATATATACAGGTAGCCGCAAAAATGAAGGGCACAAAAATGTAGCTCTTAGGCACCTGCTGAAATTTTGTTGATCCTTTATTTGTAGACGCTTGACTAGGCTCAGTAGAACATGCTTGTATGTTTGGGGGAGTCAGAGTGATCAGAAATGCAGTGCAAAACACCACAGCAATGACCGCTTATCACCTACGGTGTCGCCAAAATCAAGAAAATCTTGCAGATTATCACTTTAAAATGGTCAGTCGTTGATTTTAATAATGTTACACTTCCGACTCTGTAATTGGTATATTACCCATGAAATATTACACAACTATGTTTGACTTTTCCCTGTTGTGGAGGACAGAGTGAACAGAAGGGTATGGATGAATATTTATGTATTAGTACCATGTACGGACCCCCGAGGATGTTGGGAAATGGATCGTCAGGATCAAAGGGAACGTGGAACACAGCAGAACGAGGGATCTCAGGGCTTAGGGGCTCATTAGGAATATTACAAAGGTAAGGCTGGGAATTAGGTATCTGGGAATTAGCGCTGAGACAGTCTTAATACAAAGCCCTGGAAAGGATGGCTTATACATGTTCTACTGGCATGGATTTGGAGGGGCTTGGCTGTAACGAAAAAGTACTGATCTTGTGTCATTCCTCTAATAATGATCAAGCTCACAGAAATATGTTTTGCTGCCTTGAATAAGTGCCATGCACGGCTGAACAAGGTACTAGTACTGTAGTCAATATTTCATTTGCTATAAATGACAAGAAGAAATTAATGAAAGAACATTTATTTTGCTTGTCATGTTCATTCTTTTCAGTCATTCTTCAAGTCACGTTGCATACTCAGACCTCTCTCCACACCCTTTCACTTTGTTTTAGTGCATGATAGAAGGACATTGCTAGGGTTTTTATTCTTGCTGGAGACAGCAATACTAAAAATGTTTGCACTCACTGTACTGTGAGCCACTTTGGATAAAAGCATCCACCAAATGGCATAAACTTTACATCTTATCTCATTATGTACAAACCAGTATGGCTGCTTGGAAGTTGTTTTGTATATAGTTGTCTATATTGACTGTGTTGACAGAATATCCACTCACTCTCTGTTCAACTTTTGTGCTCATTGGTTAAAACAAAATCAATCCATCAATTAAGCCAATCAGCAGCACTGTTCCAGATGAGGTGTGTATGGCAAGCCAGCTGTTCACATACCATATCTCCTCTCCTTTGTTATTTGATTGTGTATGTGTATGTTATAATGTGATCTGGCAGGTATTCATAGTGCCCATATGCACTGTCAACACCCAGGGGCAACACTCCATCAATTCACTGAGGATGTGAAGGAGAGATAAGGGGATGAGACTGCACCACCATCTGGGCAGCGGTGTCAGAATCCAACAGAGGGTGATGGAGAACTTCATCCAGAGACCTTGGGAGTTAGCAGAAGCAAAGCTCTCATTAACAACAAAGCTAATCAAATGCTGAAAGATGAGTCTTCAGGACCCATGGCCAGTGGCAAAGCTCCACTTTTGTGAACCAAAGGCAAGTCAATAATAAGATATGACCATCATAGACTTTACAAGTGAGACCTTTAACTGGTGAGGTGAAAATTGATAAACCACTCCAAAGCATGTTTCCAAGGGAGAATACTGCATTGTCCTGGTTTAGTTGTACCAGGGAAAACCAGGGATTAAACTAATAACTCTGCAGTCAGCCTGTATCACCTCAGACTCTAACCACCACTTATATACATGTCCCATCTATCTTCTTTTTAGATGTGGCTTAGAGCAATCAACACTTACTGCTGGCTCTACCAGACTTGTGACCTCTATGTTCTCTTTACCAATCATACAGACATGAAGTACACACTCACACACACAAACACACACACACTTTTCTGAGGTGTTTGTTAACAGCTTGAAGCTGGAAGGGGTGACAGAAGCTCAGTGACATATCACTGAATGAGTTAACATGCACATATACAGTATACACAAATACTCTCACTATAAGCCTTATCCAGGCTAAGGTCTTAGTCGGGACATGGTGTTTACATGGAGCAATATATACCATATACCTGTATACATACATTGAGATAGTATAACGTTCTGTAGTTTTCCCGCTGTGTTCATTAGTGGCACATTATTTTGATGCTTGTGACTCCATGGGAGGTTTCCACAAAGGAGGCTAAGAGAAGCAGGGCTTACTATGAAAATCTTGACTTGAGTTAACCTAACAAATCAATCAGGAATTAATCAGTTCCACAATGCCAACTTCTAGCAAACGTAATCAAGCTAATTCAAGTCTGGTTTTTGAACAATCAAGATAATTGCGCATTCACGATTGTAAAACACAGACCCGAGATGTCAAGCTTGGATTACATCAGTTCACAATGGAGAATAAAGAGACTTAAAGAGAGAGAAGGGCTGGTATTAATTATAATCAAATTGTATGATGAATAAAAATATTATCATGAAAAAAAGGCAGAACAAACAAAGCAAAAGAGAACATTTTGTAGGATATTGCTGATCACCAGTGTGAACAGACTGACAGGAGCAGGGATGCAATCTTGAGGAGAGAAATGGCTTTGTGGCTCAGTTGGTTATGGTGCTCACCTTGCAGCCGAGATATTTTTTGGTAATTTTTCCTTTGTGTTTTTTTCAGTCTCGTCACTGTGAACTGTCTAATGCTGCAGAAATGCGCTAAAATAATCTTTAAAAGGGCACTTTCCCCTAAATGAGATTAATATGTAATCTAATCAAACAATTACAGGTAGGCTTATAACATTTTATGCAATTTGAATTCAAACAGGGGGCGGCACGGTGGCGCAGTGGTTAGTGCTGTCGCCTCACAGCAATAAGGTTGTGGGTTTGAATCACCGCCCCGTTCCTTTCTGTGTGGAGTTTGCATGTTCTCCCGTGTTCGCGTCGGTTTCCTCCGGGTGCTCTGGTTTCCTCCCACAGTCCGAAGACAGGTTGGGTGAATTGGAGACTCTAAATTGCCTGTAGGTGTGAATGTGAGCATGACTGTGTTTGTCTGTCTATGTGTTATCCCTGTGATGGACTGGCGATCTGTCCAGGGTGTTTCCCTGCCTTCCACCCAATGCATGCTGGGATAGGCTCCAGCCCCCCATGACCCTGAATAGGAGTAAGCGGGTATAGAAAATGGGTGGATGGATGGATGGATGAAATCAAACAACATTGGACTCTACCCAGGTAGATTCTTTGTAGTAGTTTTACATTTTCCAGCAACTATGAAATATTTTTTTTTAATGGAAGATAAGAAACACTATTAATATGTCTGAATTATGCCACTTGATATGCACAGGTGACATAATAGCCTTCATATACGCTAGTGGAAATATTGCGGTAGACCTATAAATGCCTTTCAGACTTCACTTATAGTTTCAATAAAATGTAGTGTTAAATGTTCTCATTGGTGTCTGTCCCATTCCTTTAATTCTATTTATATGGCATTTAAGTTATAAAATAAACGTGAGCAGATGGGTTAAAATGCTCAACTTCATTTAGACTACAATTTCATAAAATGTTTTGTTAGAAAGCCTGAAAATAGCTGTTCTATTTTGTAGCCTAAAATAGACTACTGGTGACCAATAACCTATAATTGTTCATCCACACAATTATTTGTTTCAATTTCACAAGGCCTACTCAGCCACAGCCATGGTCCAAGTTTATTCATATTAGGCTTATTTTCATTGCAATTAATGGTAATTCTGGGATTGTTTCATGAGTAGGCAAGTACAGCACATTAGAAATGACAGAAAGTAGAAAGTAGGGATACCCGTACTGATATCCCTCCAGCACGGAGGGATATCAGCATGTGTTGTAGAAGTGTTAGTTACTACTACTGCTGTACTACATAGCAACTAATTATGTGGAACAATGTTGGGATTTGAACTCAATTCTTTCACACCCAGTCTGGATTTTATCTTCATCCTGTTATTTTCAGCCTTAGTGCCTTCAGAAAGTATTCAACCCCCTTGAACTTTTCTGTGGTGTTACAGCCTGATTTCAAACTGGATTAAATTAGGCTTTTTGTCACATACAATTGTTACAATATGTTGTTTTTTGGACCCCTTCTAATTGAGTTAAGGTGCAGCCAAATTCCTTTGAATGTATGATTAGATATTAATTATACCAAAACACATTGATTGTATATGAAGTCCCACAAATGACAGTGCTTGTCAGAAACTCTACTATTAAGATGAAGGAACTGTCCTTAGAAGAGACAGAATTGTGAGGAGGTATAGATCTGAGAAGGGGTATTAAACAATTTCTAAAGTATTGGGAGTTCACAAGAGTACAGTAGGCTCTATCATTAGGAAATTTACAAAATGTGGAACTAGCCTCTACCTAGAGCTGGTTGTGTGACCAAACTGTGCAACTGGGGAAGAATGACATTTTCAGGGAGGTGACCAAGAAACCAAAGACCACTTTGACAGAACTACCGATTTCCTTGTCTGCAATGGGAGATCTTGCCAGAAGGACATATCAGTGCAGCACCTCACAAATGTGGGCTGTACAGCAGAGTGGCCAGAAGGAAGCCTCTCCTGGAAAAAAAACCCAAATGACAGCAGCCTGGAGTTTGTAAAAAGGCACATGGACGACTCAGAGCATGAGAGCATGAGGCAAAAGATGCTGTGGTCTGATGAAATGAAAATTCAGCCAACGGTCTCATAAAATTTCATGAAATGAGCACAAACTCTGAAATGCAGTTGTGGAAGTTGTGGAAAATGTTTTGGCCTGAGTTGAGAATTGAACCCAGGTTGTCAAAATTTAAGGCAGATCACAATGCCCTTACTTTCTGCTATGCTATTGCAATGTCAAATTAATGCCTGTTTCTAGTACTGTCTCCTTCACGTAATACGTTAGTGGTGGTAAAAAATATTTCTCTCACTTTTTGCGCATGGAGCATGTATTTGCATTTTAAGACATTGCCAAAAGTTTGTGAAATAAGCACAGACAAGGCTCCCTTAGCCATACACTATGCCTGGGGGAAACCGAGCACAGCTCATCACTCATCCAACACCACCTCTACCGTGACACATGGTAGTGGCAACATGGGTGTGCTGTTCAACGGCAGCAACTGGGAGACTTGTAAGGATAGAGGGAACAATGTATGGAGCCAAATACAATGTTCTTGAGAATAACCGGCTTCAGAGTGCTTTAGACTTTAGATCGAGGTGATAATTTATGTTCCAACAGGACAATGACCCTAAGCATACAGCTGCATCAATATTAGAAGGGCTTCAGAACAAGAACATGAAAGTCCTTGGGTGGCCAAGTCCAAGCTCATATTTGAAGCCCATTGAAATTCTCTGCAATGCCTTGAAGTTAACTCTTCACAAACACTCCCCATCCAACTTGACCAAGGTTGAGCAAGAAAACGTAGCTAAAAATTAAAACTTGACTTGAAATCTTCTTTGTACAAGCTGGGAATCCGGGTCGTTGGCATTGAATTGAAATGTATATGCCCTTCCACCACCCTGACCACAACGCCCTTAATGTCCACCATGCTACTTCAATGTGAGACAATTTCCTGTTTATAGTCTTTGCTCCTTCACGTAACCCTTTTGTGCTGGAAACATGTAATTATCTCGCTGTTCGTGCACAGAATTCATTTTTCTACATTTCAGGAGATCAGATAGAAAATATTATATGTCATTAAAAGAAAAATAAAGCTATATGGGGTAATTTGTGTCGACTGTTGCCAACAAATTTTAATCAATTTTGAATTCAGGCTGCAACACCACAAAATGTGGAGAAAAAAAGGCATTGTAGTACATTGTAGTACTAATACTTTCTGAAGGCACTGTAAGCACTGTAGCAGTACTTTGTACCCTGATAAGAAGTAAGACTTACTTTCTTGAGGCACGTACAAGCCAAGGTGACATTAAGGCTTTCTGGTTTAATGAAACACGGATGGACTAATTTTATTAATTACCACCTTTTAACCGACACACCTCAAAATATAGTGCAATTTGTTTTTACTTGGTTAGTTATTCCGAAGATTCCGTTTTTAAGGTTACAACAGCATTAGCACAACTGCAAATGTTTAGTAGACCGTAGCATCCTATTTAGTTTGACACACCATCATATATCCCACTAACATTTTCAATTTGAAGTCCATCATTGGGAAGTTAATTAAATTAAGTCAATTTCTGCAGGGAAAGTGCTTGTTTGTTCTCTTCAGAGAGTAACTTGCAACTGGTAACACACTCCTTGGTGAGAAACATTCAAATGAATATGCATTACAAAAACAACATCATCTTCAAATTATATTTGTCATACTTTTAGATATACTACTGACATATATTTGTCAATCTAATATAACCGCATTACAATTCATCATTGCACAATCTAGTATATAGGCAAATAACTATTCTATAACATACATTTCCAATCACTGAATTTTGCTCATTGGCAGATTTATTCGTGCTCTGGGCAGCCATAAGCTTGTATGACATGCAACACTCTTGTAGAGCCTTTACATGAACATTGCTTTATTGCTGCTGAAGTGAAACACCCAGACCCAATTAAGTTCATTTTCTTAGGATTGGAATCCATTCCAGCTCTGTGTGTATACGCAGACACCATCCCCTTCATTCAGGTTGTACACATATGCTGCTTAGTTATGCAGTCCTACACATTAGGCCCTGTAAATGTGAAATGACAGACTTAGCCAAAGGGATGACCCACTGGCAGCTCACTGTCATTGGCTTTCCCCCTGCGGATTAATTTGTCATGAACATTAAGGATATCATCCTTCAAGTCAGCTAAAGAAAGGCATGGGATTGGCAGATATAGGGCATGGGGGATTTGAAGAGGGTAGATTCACAGGGATTTGTATATATTAGAGTGTGACATAAAACCTGGAGCAAGTGTGGACTGCTTTGCTTCAAGGTAATGGATACCCGTCTTCTTAATCATGTCCCCATGGAGTAGGAGGGAGGGGCGCGGGGGAAGGATACATTGTCAAAGGGATGCAGAGATGGGGGCATCCCTGCATGACTGCATGAGGCATAGACAAAGCATAAGTAAAACGTTTTTAAAAAAAAGATAACTCTAGGAGACATTCATGTCTTATTAATACTTGTATATCACTAGAATCTGCAACACAGGAGTGCTGTGCTGCCAGTTAAGTTTGTGCTGTACAGTGCAGTGGAGGGAATTAACTATGTACTTTCTCGCACAACATTTGATGAAAGCAACACATACTCATACAAAATGATTAATAGCACAATATTGAAAATCTTTTTGAAGGATAATTGGTAACGTATGTCCTTGATAATACTTTCTCAGACTAGATATGTTTGTATGTATTAGAAATATTAATTGATTATCTCGTGGTAATTTTGTTTTTGAAATGAGCTCTTCCTATGTTCTATTATCAAAACCATAACTGTATATACAAGAGTTTATACTTATAAATATAAATTCGTGCTTATTTAAAGGGCAGGTTGATACCGTTAAGTAACTCTTGTCAGACTACTGCAAATGCTTTGTCACTGGGTTTGTTACAGACAGGAGAGGAAAGACTTGAACATCGTATCCAGGCATGCTGCCAATGTCGTGTATTTATCTACTCTATCAGCGTCATAATTCCTGCTATCTTGCTTCTCTTTCTGCCTCTCTCACCTACACATCACTTCTGCTGTGTGTCATTCAATGAAATAAACACATTACATTACATTACATAACAACACAGAATACATACAGCGTTTTTCAGACTCTATGGGGCACGAGACATAAGACTTGACAATTCCCACTTTGGGCTGCTTGTTTTCTATGGTCAGTGGACAACAAGAAGGCAATTTAAAGAGTCCCCTATACATCTGCAAGGGTCACCCATTCCACATCATTCATTACATTTACCATCTTTCCTAGTCTGAACTCCCTTCACCAGTACCACCTTCATATTTCTATCCTTTGCCTTGGTGAGAATTAATACTGCAATTCACAAGGTTGTCAAAACATTCAAATACAAATAGCTGCAGGTACTAAGGGAGAGAAGTAGTAGTGATGAGGCCTCAAACTGAAATATTCAATTTCTGTCTTAGTCTCTTTTAACAAATAATTTCCCTGCAGCAAACATTCATTTTCATTAATTTTATGAATAATGACAGAAAATCAACTGAGAGCACCAGTCCACTTGTCACTGAGAAAAAAATGACATTTTGATATAAGGTTAAGTGTTATACAGTTGAATGTCAAGATAATACAATAATTTAATAATGATTGTGGCAGTAAGTTAACAATCAGAGAAGTGGGCTTACGATACAAAGGTCACATGAACAAATCCCTAGAATGGTTTGAAAAATCTGGGCAGGTAAAGTGAGTGAGTACTGGTCTCCCTCCCTTAAGCCGATGTCAAACTACAAGATATTGTTCAAATCTTGCATGACAAGGGCAGTTGAAACTAAACTACTGGTCTGCTTGCCGTCCCATTGGGAAACTGTGCGCATTATGGGCCGGATCTACTTAGACATGCAAATCCGATATGTTTCTCAAATGCGAGTTTGTACCGCTTTGTCTGCACTGTGAAACGAGTACATCAGGCTTCCAGTGGGCGGTCACCTGCGTTGCGAGTGACGTATAGGAAAGTTTGATATCCGATTTGAGTGGCTAGGGCGTCCAGACTGAGACACATGTTTAGAAATCCACATTCCAAACCACCTATGAATGTGGCTTAAATCTGATTAGCAAAAATCAGTTTCCATGTGTTTTTTAGCTGTTCAGACTTGATAAAAGCAATCTGGTTCCAATTTGGATATATAGGTTTCAGAACCAACATAAATATTTTCTGTTTCTTCTACTGTCATTTTGTAGACTTTGTCCACAGCAGAAACTTACAGTAATGCCGCCCTCATCACCACCAATCTCTTTCTCCCCCAGTTGCCATATGCTCTGGCTCCAGTAGGAGTTGCTCCCTTTTCCTGGGCTTGACCAGTGGTTGTAATCTCATTTTACTGAACTCTAAGGACCCCACCGTCTTGTTAGCTCCAGCACAAAGAACAAGTCCATTCATTATATGGAGGCTGATGAATGACTTGGTCGGACAGTAAGGGAAAGCCAAGGTGTAAATGTTCAACCTCTCATAAATCACAGAGACGGGCAAGTCTAGACCTTCACCTACATGTACTCAGGAGTGATGATACCTTTGTATATGCCTACCCACATCCAATGGAGTTGTATCGAGGAATAGTTTGGGAATAGCCCTGTACTTCTCTCTATCTCTCAGTGGTATATGTTGGTATATGATTGTTGGAAACACTGACATCATGGAAATTCTGCTGTTTATTGTAAAAGTTTATAAATAAGATGCCCTAGATTTATATCAATCATATTTATAAAGTGTTAGCTATGCTTGTTGTACTAATGTACTTAGTTTGCAACTTATATCAATAATCAAAAGTAAAAGTTTCACATTAGCTATAAACGATGATAGAAAAACAATTACTATAGATGTGGAAATTAGACATGAGAAACTCATCCGATGTACCTAATGTATTTTTTATTCATTATTGTGAGTGATCTTTTTTTTTCAGGAATCCTTAAGTGAACCACATGTTCTACACTTCATGTTTTCTGAATTATAGTCCATCATACAACTTCAAATTCCACTGAGATGTTTTGAAGGGACATATCAGTATTGTTTGAAAAAAAAGAAAAGCTAAGTTGAATTTGAATTTAAAACATGTTCAAAACACATAGCTACAATCGAAATAACACTTAAGTAACCTATAATAAGAAACAGCATTTATTCCCAAATGAAACAAGGCAGTGTATACTTTTGCGCACTACATTCTTCTTTCATTCTTTGATTTGAAAGAATAGAGTACTTTTTGTAGATCACAGATTGAAAAAAATGCATTGTTTAATTATCTAGTGGCACATCAAAGTGTGCAAATAGTAGAGGTGTGCTCAAATGTCAGAATATTAGATTTAAGCAGCATGTACTTGTTCTTTGCAAGCAAGTTGTCTGTCAAAAACAAAATCCAGATTTGGGTATGTGGAAGTCTGTTATTACCAGATCTCCACTGCTGCCATTTTGTTTTATATGGTTAACTCTAGAAGCCTTTCTCCATCCTTGCTGTCCCATTTCTTGGTCTATTTTTACTGAAGTGAGGGCAAAAGGAATGCCAGGGGTACACTGACATCCACTGCTGTCATGACGGGGGTAGGGCAGTGGTTTTCAATACTGGTCCTCAGGATGTAGAGTACTGCTGGTTTTTTGATTTCACTGATTAGCATAACTTCAACCAGAGAGGGAGGAACGAATCAAATCACCCGGTGAAAACGTGCATACTCTTGGCCCTCCATTGCTCATGGTTTGACATCCCTGATGTAAATAGTGACACGGCCTTGATTGATGCTGAACCTTAAAGATAAAAGGAAAAAGTTAATGTTAGAAACAGTCGTTGTGTTTTAACACTCATTTTGTCAAATAAAGCTGAAAAACATAAATATTTCTTACATTCTAACATTAAATATTTTAGATAATTCTGAGCACCACATATCATATGTCGTAGCACCTTATCATTATGATAGTGATTGAGTAGAATGAGTGAGATAATAATAATAATGATAATAACCTTTATTTATATAGCACTCCAAAACAGAGTTACAAAGTGCTTCACAAACAAGATAAATAAATGACTGAGCAGCTGACAGATCAATACAACAGAAGGACAATGATACGGAAGCCCTGGAACATAAGGTATGACTCGTCCGAATGACTTAGTCATTTTCATTCGGACAACTAAGAAAGTCCTCCGAACGACTTACTGGGAATTCTTCCCATGTGTTTTGTTACATTTTAAACAGCACATTTAGGCCGTATGATACATGTCATTGCAATATTAATACATTTGTTGTGTTAAAGCAAGTCTAGAGCAAAAGTTTCACATCAGAAATGTCTATTTTCATGTTTATATGAACTTAAATAGGCTAAATAATGAGCGGCTATATTGGCTCCATGGTGCAAAGAGGCTGGACAACAGACATACAATAAAATAGATCAAATGGTAATTAATGGACCCCCTCAAGTTCAAAGTAATAAATACTCAGTCTCTTTCTCTCTCTTTTCCCCCTATCCGAATGCCGCTTTTAACGTAAAACCTACAATCAGCTATAGTAGTTTGTAACGGGCCCCAAAATCAAAGCCCAAGATGACCAGAACCTGCACTGGTCCAGCCCAAGCCCAGCCCGGGCCAGATGCTCTATAGAATTATTTTAACCCAAGACCGACAATGCCTGTCAATTTTCCTAATTTATTTCTGACTGCGACCTGAGGAAGTCATAATTGTACAAGCGCATTACAATTTCATAAACCTTAATAATCTATAACCTGTCCTATAGTTCTCTATCCAAGTGCAACTCACCTTGATATTAAGACTCCGTAGATTCAGAGTCCAACCAACTCATCCAATAAGTCCAAAAATAAAATAACAATGGTTGACTTTTTATTTTACAATATTTTATATATTCCTTAGCTATTAGGCTGCTGCCTGTGCCAATTTGTGGTACCTTGTTGGTGCCTGGCTACTACTCCAAAAATAAAAAGAATAATGGCAAATCGGAACTAGACTGAACCCACAGGCCCGCGTCGGGTCTGGTCGGGCCCAGGTTAAAAATGACAAATTCTACTATGCTATCTTATTTCCGTTCTATAGTGCAATTGTTACTTATATAATAATTTGTATAGTAACTATAGAAGTTACTATATACACAGCCGGCGGAATAAACTAGTGCCCTACATCAGAGCTTCCTTACGGTGTGTGTGCTTGTGCCATGAATAATATGGCATTTGTTCACACAACGGTCATCACAGTACTGTACCAGTAACGTTACAACGTCTTGAGCAGGGAAATTAGAGGAATTTATTTCGCGGCATTTCGATACAGGCGTCATTCACACATGACCCCTGACCCCTGTGCTGTGACATTGACAGTACAGGCTGCATGTGTGAAAGGGGCTAGACCAAGAGACTTCCCACTGTTTGCCGTTGTCATTTGTCTAGTACACCATAAAATGGCGCCTATGGCATTTCAAGGGTTAGTTGCTATGGTGACAGCAGAAGTCTGGGCAGTAAGGCCGTAAAGTGTATCCCACTGTGGCTATAGGCTAAACTAAAAAGGGTTAGCTTTGTAACATTACAAGATTATCGTTTAAGTAATAAAATGTGATAATTTACCAACAGTAATATAAATCAATCAATCACGTTTATATAGCCCTTTTATACAAGCATGTCTCAAAGGGCTTTACATCGCTTCATATAGACATACTATTTCGTCATATACATACTACTTATACATTACATCATATAGATACTACATCATATATAGTACACTACATCATGCACATCATATACCATACTGAACACAAACACATCTATGGGCAATTTGGAGTCTTCCGTTCACCTGACCAGCATGTCTTTATAAAGCAATTAAACCCAAATTGGTCGCTTGACCATCCTTGAATGTTGATTTGAATGGGAAAATCTATTTTATCCAATTCAAATTCAATGGGCTAGACAGTATTGCTGCATTCTGTTGTTTTGTTTAACACACTAGAATGCACAGACTTATTGTATTTCAGGGGTGGCTATACCTATTTCGTTTGAAAATGTTCAACAAACTCACTTTCTCCATAGAGAGGCAATTGGCATGTGCTCTAGCACAAGTCAGACTCAGAATGATCTGTGCACATGGCTGTATGGTTGGAATATCTTTTGGATGAGCAAATAGCGGTGAGTGGACTAGACAGTTCTCTCTCTCTTCTGATTCCTCTCCTTCCTTCCTGCATGATCAGCATACTGTTAAACCTTACTTAGATGCTTATTTTATGTTTATAGACCACATCTGACAAAGTGAAAAATGACCACCTATGCCCAAAATCCCTATTAAACACTATCCAAAAATGGGCTGGAGTGGTGAATGCCATGGCAAGCTGGAGCATGTCGCAATTACATTGTTATGAGATTATAAGAAAAATGTAGGGAGGAGAAAAAGAAAAAGGGGAAAAAGGATAGAGGGAAAGCACAAAAGACTCAGGGACGGATCTACTAAAGGTTTGCGTGTGTAAAAACATGTGCAAACTGATCTACTAATAGCACGCACTGAGGACTGCGTCTTTCAAATGTGCAAAATAACACGCCTTATCCAGTTAGTACTTTTGCCTCAATTAATATCAAGATGGGGCATTTACACGTCATTTTGCACAATACTGGGATGGAGACGTCTTTATTTAATACGTTTCAAGGGAATGTGCAAACGCCCTGCATGTGTAAAGAAATCAACATTTATTGAAAAATGATGAATGGAAATATCCAATCATCCATAATCATTTGTAATTGTGTTAAGCCCCGCAAAATAATTCTCAAAAACACATTACTGCAGTCACAAAACAATCTATTACAGCGCTAACATTTATTGTAGCCTATTTTAACCTTATAATTCTAATTCTATAGGCTCAAATATAATTTTGAGCTTGCGGTTTTGTTGCACGTCTAAACCCTCATTTAAACACTGCTGTCTCCACCATGTTTGCGCCTGTTGACATTTATGTAGTCATTCTTTGTAAATCACCCGCAACACGTCCATCAACCAGAATGTGCACAAACTTTTAGAATGCACATGCAAATTATTACCTGAATTTGGGATCTTAGTAGATATGGCCCTCAGTCTTCAAGCTAAATTTTCATTGTGGAATTGATTTATTTGTGTTGCCCGACGTGCCATATTCCAAGAACAACTGATCAGTCACAGAATAGAAGGAGTGAAAGAGCCTCTGATGTGCAAAACGCACTGGATAAAGAGTCTATTATACAACTGTCCAAATATCACTCCTCTGTGTCCATTCACATCCTCCCTCCCCTGCCTGCTCTCTCTTTCTTTCTGTCTGTCTGTAATGGCTCTCCTCTGACTGAACATATCAAGCCTGTCCAATTTGCTAGTAAAATAGATAAGAAAGAAAGAAAGAAAGAAAGAAAGAAAGAAAGAAAGAAAGAAAGAAAGAAAGAAAGAAAGAAAGAAAGAAAGAAAGAAAGAAAGAAAGAAAGAAAGAAAGAAAGAAAGAAAGAAAGAAAAAGAAAACGTCGGAATTACTGATAGTGTAAGGCTTTATTGATCTTTTATTTCCTTCCACTAATCACTGATAATGAAAACTAAATGTCACTTGTCTGGGTCGCTGAATTTATCTGAGGGTGGACTTGCAGACCTTAAAAAGTTTCATACAGTGAATCCATTTACTGGAGAATGAATTCAACAACCTTCAGTATTTAAGCAATACACATTTTCCGTGATGAGTAGCTGTGCATGTATAACGCTTGGCGCTTCTTCTATTATGCTAAGTTAGATTCATCACCATGAATGAGGAATGAATAATTTTTTGTGAGTACAACTTACAGTAGTTCTTAAAACACTTACGGAAGGTATAGCAGGTCTCCCTCCCTGTCTAACCCTGTTCTGGGTGGGTGTGCCGCCAAAAACTACAAACCAACATCAAGCAACTCCATGAAAAAACGAATTGAACCAAATTAACTAGAGGTGCGTTCACTTCTTTCCACTATAAACATGTATTCTACTTGTAATTTGGTTGTTATTCACACAACAAAATCAAAGAGGTGGAAACTGTTTACAAAACAGTTGTGAGGGTTTAAGACTGTGCTAGCACAGATTACTTCTGCCTAAATATTAAAGTTCTACCTCTTGCTTATTCCAGTAGGATTCAGACTAACGGTAATTTTACTCCTAAGGGCTCTAGCACACAGGGCGTGGCAACTGATTTTTGGTAATTACGTGGCCAGAGGCGTGCAGTGCAACCGCGGCGCAGTTGGACACAGGGTGGGATTTGGGGGAATACATTATCAGTAGGAGTGGTAGGGGCTGGTGTCAGTCATGACCAATCAAATCATTCCTTTAAAAGCAGTGCGCTCTGCGCCAAGGTGGTCTAACAATTTGGCAATGGATGGGAACAGTCGGGCGCCGATCCGCCACAAAAGCTTCTCCCAAGAGGAATTTGACCTCCTTATACGGGTGGTGCAGAATCGCCACAAGCAAATATACGGCACCTTAAATTAAATTGGCTTGGAAGAAGATAACACATTTGGTTAACGTGTGTTGCTCTGGTCATAGGAGAACCATTGCCTAATGTAGGCAACGGTTCAATGATATTAGGCGAAGAGCCAAACAGAAGTTGGCTGTGAACCGCAGGGACAGTTTGGCTATGGGAGGGGGGCAGCCGCCAACCCCGATATCTATAGACTCTATACTACTAGAGGATGCGGCTGCCTCCACAAACCCCCGCTCTGTGTGTCATTCTATAACCCTGTGACAGTTCTATGTTGGATGACAATAATTTCAAAATAAGAAAAAAGAATTACAAATATCTTGTCACATGTGGATTCAATCACCACATGACAGATTTTATTTTCCGCCGCACATTTCAACTCCAAATAGAAGATGGACATTTTAATGTTAGACTCTGTGTTAACGCAAGTATGTTCTATGCATACAATTATTGAGATTAAGCCGCTACAGAAGTTGTGCTAATTATTAAAAGGTAGTGATGTGTTACCATGTCTGCCTACAGGCTATTGGAAAGGTATTACATATGAAGCGTTACCAACTGTGTTTGATTGTAAACAAAAGAGTCGAAGTCACATACATTTTTGTTTTTGGAGAATTGGTTCAAAAATTATATTATTATTGTTGGTCAACTATTTGACTGGAATGGTAAACTGGTTTTTAAGGAAATATCAAATTCCCATAACAGTTAAGGAATATGAAATTGTTTTCTATGCCATTCCCTTCGGAATCACAATGCTACTGAGGGGTATGAATTTTGTCGCTCCCTCACTCTATTCAATTATCTGATATTTTCATGGGAGGTGTGTGCTTTTCAGAAGAGCATCAGAACAATAATAGAACAATTAGAGCTTTATTTCAAAAATACTTTGTTACAATTTACATAATCCCATTTTGGAATGGTATACTAGCTCACATTTGGCGAGCCGGTGCCGGCTCTGGCCCGGTAATGGTCACCTTTGGCGAGCCGGTGCCGGAAAAGAGCCGAGTGTGCCGACACTTAGCCAGAATCTGCCCGATTATGCTGACTACCTGGGAGGGTGAACTTTGTGTACAAATAAGGTAGGAAAGTGTGCAAACATTGAGCATTTTGTATCAAGATTCATAGCTGCTACGGTTCTTCTTGGACTGCCGAGGCCTCTGGTCCACTGTGGCCTGTCTGTTTATTGTGTGGTACCGCTGCCTGTGATCACGTTGTTGTCATTTGTCTCTGAGAGGACCCCTTCACATTTACAACCCGGGAGGTGAAAGGCCCCTTTTGGTGCTTGGGACGAGCTGGTATCAGATGAACAGTATATTTTTGATGAATCTGTCTGTGGTACCTTAAATTGCTACATTACTGTAAGTTAAAAGTAGGCAGCAAATGTTAGATGAATAATTATCAAATATGTAACCTTGCTCCTGGACTCTGGTCTCAGTGTACAAATGTGTCTGCTTCACCCAGATATGGTGGCATGTTAGTGTCTTGGGTGCTTCTCTACCTTACCAATGTAATTGGACAGCTGCTCAGCATCAAGAGACACATACATACCTGGTTCATTGGGTCTGATGGCTTGTTTATTGTGACAAATATGGTGGCAATTTATTGGTCTCTCAGGACAGCAAATAGAAGGTTACATGCAGCACAGGAGCTTTAATTGCATTGTCAGGAGAAGGTAATATCTAGTGTGCGCACATAAACTCACACATACACACATCACCTACCTACACTTTGTATACACACTGTCAGTCTGTGTAAACACACATACATGCACGCATGCACACACACACACACGCACACTCATACAGTCTCTTATCGACTCACCATACACTTATGTTCACAGCTTTAATTCCAAAGAGGACAATAGTACTGTTATCTGCTAAACATTCATTTCAACAATGTAGACTTGCAAATAAAAATGTGAAATTGAAAATCAATCAATATTTGGTCATCAACCTTAACACAGGATATAATAACACAGCTAGCAATAGTTTTTGACAGAGCAATTTTTAATGTAGCAAGGAACATACATGTTCTATTTTATTTGCTTGTTTGTTTCTTTAAATTTGACCTTAATTTAGTCCCATTGACAGCAAGGATCTATTTTGCAATGTAATAGACAATCTCTGAAAAGTGAGACAAAGAGAAGGTGAGAAAGGGATAGGCCAAGTTAGAGAGTTAGGAGACAGAGAGGAGCAAAAGTGAGTCATAAAACACTCAACAACATATGATATTAAATGCTTATAATGTATTGTTATACGTGAGTATCTTGTTAATCATCCGCCAAGGTTTGATAACGTTTGCTACAACTAAACAGTTTCTCGTAACGTAAGAGGGTCTGATCAACTTTCCATCAAAGGAAATAAAATAAATGCTTTACATATAACGTTGTGAGAAGAAGTCTTTCCTATTTATGTCAAACATCCAAAAGAGCGGTCCAGCTCTGAAACGCCATGGTCTTGGCCGACAGTGGGGGACTCCGGAGGCGAGAAGTCCTCCACTTCAAAGTCCAAACACATGCAGGTCAGGTGAACTGAAGACTCTAAATTGCCCATAGACGTGAGTGTGTTTGTGTGCAGTATAGTATATGATGTACTATATGATGTATATGATGTAGTTAGTATATGTATGTATGTATGTATGATGGTATGTAAAGCCCATTGAGACATGCTTGTATAAAAGGGCTATATAAATAAACATGATTAGATTATATTAAATAGAGATGGAAAGAGAAAACGGGTAATATAAGCCAAAATATTCCAAGAGGGGAAGGACAGACTGGAATGTGCAAATTATAGTTTTTTACCAGCGATAATACAGTTAGACCAGAACAGGTTTATTAAGTACAGACAAAAGCAAGGTAGTAATAGATGTACACTGAATGTGATAAATGTATGCATGATATAGTATATGATTTAGTTGGTATAGGATGTTATATGTATATTATGTAGTTAGTATATTATGTATGTATGACATAGTATATGATGTAGTTAGTATATGATGATGTATATGTAATATGTATATGATGATGGTATGTAAGTCGCTTTGGATAAAAGTGTCTGCTAAATGCTGTAATGTAATGTAATTTATTGGCTAAGGATGACCAAAAGAACACACCATCAAGTACCCCTATGATGTGATGAGAAATATACCTGGTAATTTCAGTAATCATGTAAATAAAATAAAAAAATATTGAACATGCATGGTACTTAGATAAGGCTAACTAAACAGGGGGTGAGAAACAATTATATTAGTCGCTGTCCTTGAGTCCTTGACCCCATTGTGCCTTCGAAACAGAAACGTCCTAGTCAGTACACGGAAACATTGGGGGAAGAATACATGACTTCATTTTCCAAGGCTCTGTTGCCTGTTTGCCAGCTCCTTATGCATGCATGGTCAAGCAGCAGCACAGCCTGCTTGTTTGTCTCATTAGTGGAGAAGACGGAAATAAATACCTGCCTTTGCCCACACCTCAGGGCAAACAGAATAGAAGGCAACCATATAGAAATGCTGCATCTGATTGATTTCCTGTATCAAACATCAGCAGAGGAGCAGGGGAATAACTCTGACACGTTTTTTGTGGTTTGGTTATTTGTGGTTGTCATTGGACATAACAGATCCTTGCAAGAACTGACGTGGTCTTTAAGAATGTGGCGTTTCATATTTCTACATCATTATTTCCTGTTCTTGTGGAATAGGCTGGGCAAGGTGGTAGGATGAATGCTTTAATAAATTCAGCGTTATACTAATTTTAATGAGCATTCGTTTTTCCACAATTGTTTCCATGTGAAGTGCGAAAGAGTGACCTTTAGTCCTTTAGTTGACTGGAACAGAACATAAAAGCATTTGCTTTGGTTTGCCAAATCAAATATCAAGTTTGTTGTCAAAGTGTCACAATGCACTTCACAAGGCACAGGGGGCAATAAATCAAGTAAAATGATAAAAGCTGTGGAAAAACAGCAAGCCTTACCACACACACAAACAGGTGGAAATCAGTCAAAGCTCAAAATGAGAAATGAGGCAATTTTTGAACTTCATAACAGCTCCATTACACATTCATGGATATTGCCTAAATTCTTATATCAGCTTTCATATATTGTTTATGTAAGCAGTGGTGCAGAGTCAAATTGAACAAAGTTTTCAAAACAGCAGTTGTGCTTTCCCTTAAGTTATGGCTAAACATTTAGCCCTCATATTGATACTAATAGAAGATTGATACTGATAGAACCAGATAGAAATTCATGAGGCCGCTGAGTCTCTCCACTCATCCGTCTTCCTAATACATTAATGGGACCTGATATGAGGCTTTCAGCTACCTGCTTTACCTACATACAGGCTAAGTGCTGTTGGCTCTTGTTGGCAGATTAATGCATCTAGGGCCGGATCTACTAAATGTTTGCGTGTGTAAAAATGTGTGCAAACTCATAGTACGCGCAAATAAATGCCCTGCATGCATTTATTGAAAAAATTCTAAACAATTATTACCCAATGAAATACTTTAAAACACATTACTGCAGTCACAAAACAATCTATTTCAGCTCAAACATTTATTGTATCATATTTTAACCAAACGAAACTTTCACAGCCTCTAAAGAAAATCTAACTTCTTATTTATTTCCTTTCTTCAACACGGCTTTAACAATTTACTTTCTCGCAGATGACCTCCCATATAGTTTTCATTTTTGTCATATTCCATTTTTTTAGCTGTAGCTCATCCAAATGTGTATTTGCCTCTTCCACTAACACCTCTAATTCTATAGGCTCAAATTAAATTTTGCTCCTTCGGTTCTGTTGCCCGTTCAAATGTTCACACAAAACCCTCATTTAAATACTGCTGTCTCCACCACATTTGCACCTGTTGTCATTTACGCAAGCATTATTAGTAAATCACCCGCAAAACATCCATCAACCACACGCGCAAACTTTTAGAATACAGACGCAAATTAGTACCTTTTATTTGGGATCTTAGTAGATCCGGCCCCTAATGTCAAGCAGATTAGAATGGGCTTTCCACCTGAGCAACCATAAAGTCCAATGGTGCCTGCACAAAGTGAACAAACTAATGACAATGCCATCTACCGTATATTATTCAGACGCAAGACTGAAAAAAACCTGGATTGAATAGCTGTGTCATGTTGGCCTTCCATGAAATGCACCTCTACAACAACAACACATCAACATCTCCGCTTTATTTTATATACCGGTAGATAATTATCACAGGATTCGAAGGTAATTATTTCAGAATTACGAGATCTTTTCTCAGAATTACGAGATCTTTTCTATGGACTGAAATTTTATTTTCAGGTGAATGCAATGCGCTTCCATATAAATCTGTGTGCACAGATGTAATAAATACGCTGCAGGCTTTTCTTTAAAGGCTCTCCAAATGTCATTATAAAAATATATTGTATATTGGTTTAAATGTATCATTCTTTCATGTCAAAATCTCATGGTAAAAAGACCATGGCTTCAACATTAATTATATATGGCTTATGAGAACATTTTCATTAATAAAATAGTGGCTGAAAACTTGTTATGCTGCACCTGTAGCACAGTATATTTGATTAAAAGGTGAAAGAAAAGATGAGCTTAAGAAATATTCTTCAAAGTACTTTTGGGGGGTTATATTTGCCACTTGCCTCTTGATGCAGAGAAACACCGCTCTGACTGGTGAGCTGAGGACTATGTACCATTCGCATAAGGTAAACTGTCTATCCTAGAAAGTAATAATTAATACACTTTCTCTTGGTAGCAATTCGTATGAGTGGTGGTTATGTATGTATGTGTCGCAACAGGGTAATTCGGACCATGAACACTTATAAAAACAACATTCTGGGCCATGAATATATCAATAGAGGCATTCATATTTAAGTTGGCATCTGTTTGTAATCATAAATACTTGTAACATGGTATATGGTGTTTCAAAAAGAACTGATGATAACATTATGTATTAGTTGCATAGATTGTGTGGGTACTCCATAAATTAAATTTAGTATCATTTAATTTCAATTTATTTTATCAGCTTGAGACAGCCGCAATATTACCTGTTATCTGTTATCACCAATTTCCAGACCTGATTAACTTATCTGGTGAAGACAGATGGCCTGCTCAGTTTAACATTTGCCCTAACTTTATGTTAATTAAGTCGGATTTTCCCCTCAAAACGTTGTCCTCTACCTATAAGAATGGCTTTGTGAAAAATCAGAGTAGCTCTGTATAAGTATCTGCAACGTGCAGCAATCAAACGCTATTTTCAATGTTGACAGTCATTATCAAGGCAATTGCATATTACAGTAGGTCCATGGTTAGAATTAGAATATAGCTTTGGAGGGGGTTGTGTCTACATATAAAGCTGCCGTATGCATTAAAGGTAAACTATGCAAGATTTTCACCCTAATCTAGCCTACAAATTCAATAGGTCTCAAGATCTTCCAATCTAATCTAAATTAATTCTGCATTTGGTTTGTTGTTGTCCCCTCAATGCATTTTTGGGGGGGTCAAAAAATAGCTCATCATCTCACTCAAACAAAACACAAAATTATGTGTTGGTGGCACGTAAAGTGTTACAATTCTGTGTTCCCAGCACAAAACGGTTACGTGAAGAAGGCACGGCTATAAACATGTAGTACTCTCGCAACTGCACAATAACTGGACCCTAGTCCCCACCCGCCAACCTGCACTTGGACACATGGAGATTACACATCTCTGGACTATATCATGGGACTCAACTATCCCGCACAGGTCTCAATTTAGTGATACAGTTGTACATTTGTATAATGCTTTATTTATAAGTGCCCACTATTGTTATTATTACTGGTGTTTTTTATTTTCCCTACTGCCTTCCCCATTTCTGGCATTGTTCTGCCAATTGCTGCTGTAACACCTGAATTTCCCCTAGGGATCAAAGTGCAATCTAATCGAATCTAATCATTGATGTAACGCAGTGGAAAGTAAAGGCGTTTTCACATCTAGCTCGTTTGGACACAACTCGCTGTACTGTATACGCTTATAAATATCACCAAACCAAGCTTATCTGATTCAGATGGTATTCGCTTTACAGGGTAACGTGGGTAATAAAACATTTGAATGGCTCCTCAGTTGATCCGGACGGCTTTTCAAATGTACAGACAGATCAACGGCATTGTCGGACGGCTGTTTCTGTCACTCCACGATAAATGAAATGTTAACGTGGCTACTAACTTCCTTGAGGGTGCCAGTCAATACTAGATTAATTGCTGTGTTGGCATGGATCAATCTGCAATGGTCTGAGTAGCTCAAGTGAAAGGGCATTCATGGTAAATCTGTGGACACACTAGAACATTTTTACAATCCTAATTTATTTTGAAAATGCATCACATCACACATGTAATGACGGATTTCACAGATTCAGGCAAAAATTGAATCAGTTTGCAAGACCTGCCTCTTCTGAAATCTTTGCCAGAATTATTGTTCTAAACAGCCTGCAAACTCTGAACTGAGAGTTTATTATGAGGAATAGGCAGAGGAATGCAGAATGTCCAGTCTGGAGAGAGGCAGGATGGTGGGTTGAAGGTGGCTCTGTCCAGACTGAGCAGAGGAGATGGTTCTGGGATGAGCGAGGCTGGCTGGCAAGTAGATCGGCTGTCGAGGGAGGAGACCAGGAGAGCTGGAACCGACAGGCGGAACTGCAGGCAGAGAGGTAATCCTGGAGCAGAACAAATAGCACGATGAGAACGAGCACGATGGACTAGCAACATATAGCAACTGGAAATGCTGGACCGTGTACTACAGTAAATGTGAGACAACAAACTGGCGATGAGTGGATGAATGACCAGGGTTTAAGTACTGTGGTTGATGAGCTTGATGGCAGGCTGATTAGGTGATTGACTGCAGGTGATCAGGGAACCAGGTGAGCAGCAGGATGCCTAGACAAACAAACACACAGACAACCAGAGAGAGACAAACAGGAACATACTGGAAACAAGGGGAAGAGGGAACACAAGAGACACAAGGGAATAAGCATGAGCACGGCCATGGCAGCCTTTTTTTGTGATGTATTTGCGAGGGAAGAAAAATCTGGGTAAACCATCAACATTTCTGGGAAAATTGGACCAATGAGAGAACAGTTTGCTTGCACGTGGACGTTTATGTTGCCGCGTGAACACAAACTGAACCAAGGGGAAAGTGCAACATTGTATATTAGTCCCATAATCGGAACAAAGCAAACAACCTACAGATGTGAAAACACCTTAATGGTGTTGTGGTTGGGGTGGTGGATGGACGTATGCATTAATATCCCAGCTTGTATGAATTACATTTCTACAGTGAGTAAAATGTAAATTCTTAGCTAAAGCTTTTCTTGTGGCTTGTGGCTTTCACGCCTACATCGTTTGGTCCGGACTTTAGGACCTTTTTGCCAAGTTCTGATCATTTTCACAGGTGTGAACACATCATGTGAACTCGTGTGTGTGGACCAAAAAAGTGCAAAAGGTTCACCAAATATTGGTGGCAACAATAAGGGTACCCTCACCGGCTTCCCACCCACGAACACTACCAATTGTGTTCATAAGAATGCCTAGCCAAGCTGGAGGCACCGCTACCGGGATACGGACCCGGGATCCCTGCGGTGGTGGGCTAGCATTGTTCTGATGTGCCACTTGAGCGCCCTAAGGTTCTAATTCAAAATGGCGGAAAAAGACTATAATGCCCCTCAATGGTCGATTCCAAGTTTTACATAGTACTTCAAGGTAAATAGTTGCACATGCCCATCAAATTGTATGCTGGTGGACCCAGGGGCAGATTTATTGGGGGCCCAAGGTAAAGACAAGTATGGGGCCCTCCTCGCTCCCAATGCTAACCTCCTGGTGGCAGGACTCCCTCTCTCTCTCTCTCAACATCTAAGCAGCAGACTGAGTAGGTTCCCAGAGTTGTACCGCTACTTTTGCTAAATCAATTGCATATCTTTGATTTCCACATGTTTTACACTGTAAATAATAGAGTTTGGATAAGAGTACAACTTCGGGGTGAGGGATGCTAGGCAATGCACGCACTCATAGTAGAAGCCCGCTGCCAGAGGGTGATGCAAGTTACATGCGCCCAAGTGTTAGGTTGTTTTTAGCTAAATTAATGCTTCGCTTGAAAACGGTTACATAAATCAATTTAGCCATTAGACAGATCAATATAAATAGTTAAAAACGTTGAAGCCTGCATTAAACACAGACCGTGACAGGGACGATTGTGTGAAAACCCCATTAATTTTCCCCATAGAAAAATGACCATATTTGGGTAAGGCTGACGTCATACATGATGACTCGACTTAGTGATCACTGGGAAGTGTGGTTCAAAACACAGCAATGATCGCTTATTGCCAAAGATGTTGTCAAGGTTAGAAAAAAAGGAAATAATCTTGTGGATTGTCACTTAATTATTAAGTCATAGTTTAAGGCTTACAAACGTTCATTATTCTAACGGAAATCAAGCATCCATTGTCCAACATGTCAATATACTGTATGTGGGGATCTGTTATTATAATTTGAAGAAAGTAATAGCTTGATTGGGATGTGACCTTTTAGGACAGGGTATTATATATTTTCATAATTAAATGGCCTTTATCACTAAAACACAATGTGACACAATGAAAGTCAGATGTGCTTATGGGTCAACCTTCACGCCTGTTAGTTAGTTATGTGTTTAAAATTATTTCAAATACTATTTGGCCTGGATGTAGATCTACCAATCAAACCTTTGATGAGGTTTGTCAGACATTTAGGCCTATTCATGGATGCAATGGATCCATTCTTACATTCACAGTTGGCTTGTATAGCAGAAGATGCACAGGGTGCCTTTCAAGATGAGACTCAGCCTGTAGTGCTGTGTCTCAACAGGGGACGAATCACTCAAAGTATGAGGGGGAGGGGAAGAGGGTGGGAAAACAAGTCTCTAGTGTGTAGAACTTTGACATTCCAACATGTTTTTGTTTTAAACAGTAATTGTTTGTTTTAATTTTTATCTCATTCCTTTTTATGAAATATTCACAGTATGCTCTGTGGGAGGTTTTGGCAGCGCTGTTCCCTATTGGGAGCTAATATCCAAGTCAGCAGTTCTCGAATTGTAATGATAGAGTACCCACAAATGTAATCCCTCCTTGACTGTCTCCCACGGTGAGAGTCAGTGGCATAACTGACAAAGCTATTACCTCAGACAAATGTCTCTGGCAAATTTCACACCAGTCCAAACAGAAATAATAATGCACTCTTTCTCTATACTTCTCCTTCCCTTCTACTTTATTTTTGTCGTTTTTGTTTTCCCATTGTATTTTTGATTCAACTTTTTTCTTGAGGTTTTCTTGAGATAATGAGGTAAATATTGGACTTTTGGACCCACAGCGCAATCGTTTGGCTACAAAACATTTGGATTATGCTGCACGGTTATGCTGAAATGTCTGTTTGGCTACAGGGCTATGTCATAAACAATAGGATCCAGCACCTGTGTGCTTGATGCTGAGAATCAAAGAGTTTAACTTAAGTGTAAAGGTTTGTAAGAGATCGATGTATGGAAAGAAATTAGTGCCAGCAGAGATTGTATTTTAATTGCATGCATTTGAATTTGTCAAGCTCATATTGAACCACTGATTTAACCATTTGTAATTGAAAGCAATGGCTAGAAATTGAACGTGATTATTATTGAATACATTTTTTAACAATGATTTCAAATTAGGTTTTCCCAATTCAATTTAATAAATTCATTTCAGTTTTCTTAAAATGAGAATTATGTAATTATTTACTCACTCTCATGCCATGTGAAACACAGGTGAAGTTTCTTTGTCCATATAACACACAGAGGTTGCCAGCACAACTCTGTAGCAGCCTTCCCCAAAACAGCTAAAGGAAAATAATTACCATAAAATTACTCCATGCAGCATAATCCAAGTTTTCTGAAGCCAAACGATTGCACAGTTAGTGGAAACAACATATATTTACACCATTATTTAGCACAAATCTGTGAAGAGTGGGACTCGCCTACTGTTGATAGCCTTTGAGGAGGCGCCAATTCATGCTCAGGGAACAAAAGTCTCTTGTGCACAAATGTGTTTCTCAGGAGGCTGAATCTGCTGAATTTTTATTTGTGAAATAGAATTTGAAATTATTGTTAAATTGAATAATAATGACATTAAATTTCAAGCCATTACATTCCAAGTTATGTCTAAAAAAGTATGTGTTTATTCAACAAATGTATTTTTTTAATTCAACGGTTCAATATGAGCATGACACATTTAAATACAATTTCTGTTGGGACTACTCTCTTTCCATACTGATACCCTGTAGACTACAGAACATCAAAGCTGCCTCATGCAATAAGAAACAACAAATCTGCTCCTGTAATCTGAGTGGTCATACCATACGTTACAGAATACTTTCTTACTTCGAAATCAAAATGATGACACGTGCGCATGCATGCATGTGTACAATTTGTAGGTAATTGAATGTGTATGCATAAATGTGCCCTCCTTGTATTTGTCAACAGTAACTAACTTCTGTCTTGGCAGTGTGGGTTTCCTGACAGCATTAGTCTAGGAGGCGGAGACCATGGGCACCTTTCACCTCTGCACAGCAGATGATTGATTCTCTATTCCCACCGAGTGCAGTTGGCCATGGTCCACATTTGGAATATGGCCTTGTCAGTTGAAATGCATCACTCCCGGCTTGCAACCTGCAATGAGTGAAGGGTCATTGAAGTAAAAATGGATCTACACATTAAATACAAAATAAAGATGGTATTGACCTTGAGGCTGCTCTGCACAGTAAGATGAGCCCCTGAGACATGACATGTACACATTCTCTTCATACTTCTCTCTGAGCTGTGAGCTGATTGTAATGTAGCACAATGTGTTACACAGTACATGTACAAGGCGAATACCTCCTAGTTGGACAGATGAGAGAGATGGATGAGGACCAGCACTTTCGCTATATTCGGATGACGGCAAATCATTTTGATGACCTCCTAAATTGGGTCGCACCGTATATTGGTCCAGCCAACCAATGAAAATGTAAGACAATCAATGGCGGCATCTGCAACCTTACACATTTTGACAGGTACAAGACACTGTCGGATGACACATACTTTTGCCTTTTTATGTCATTTTTGTCATCAGACACTTGTCTACCTTAACAGTCCTCCAGTGTTTGTTGCTTACTTTAGTGTTCCCGGCTAAAATGTTGCTGGTCGGTTTTAATTGACGTTATATTAAAAAACATAAATCATCACCACATTTTGTTTGAGTGTTGAGTTTCAGGTTGTTGTTGTTCCACCATGATGCAAGGTGACCACTTCTATCCAGTTGGTGGACTCATCTTTGTTACTGAGGAGGCCCACCAGGGTGGTGTCATCTGCCAATTTGATCAGCTTGATTGAGGGGTCACTGGATATGCAATCATTGGTGTACAAGGAAAAGAGGAGTGTTGAGACAACGAAGCCCTATGGTATGCCTGTGCTCACAGATAAGGAGCCTGACAAAGCTACCTTGCATGGCTGCCTCTGCCAACAGTATGATGATATGTAAGTCTGCTAAATGCCGTAATGTATCTATCTAAATAAATGTATTGTCAATTTATTTGCATATCCAAAATGTTTTGAATTGTTAGCTTCATAGACATCTCAGGGGCATTTCACCAGGTGCTGAACAGATGATACATGTTACGAGATGCTTTACTTCTACAGTATGTAAGACACTTTCCTTAAACAGATAAGATTAACAATGTTTTTGGTTATTTGTGCTGAATGGTACTGGCTCAATCAGTTTAACATGTGCACCAGAGCCAGAACACATTCCATTGAGTGTAGATTCTGGTGTCCCTCTATACCAGCTCTATATGCATAGAGTTAAACATAGCTCATTACTTCTCCCCCAATAATTTCCAACCTCACATCAATCTCAAAATTAGAGGCTAATGTCAAGGCTGTCTTAAAAGATACTGAGATACTGGCGACTGTAACTGCATTAGAGAGGGTGATGTGCTAGATTGATTTCAAAGCTTCAACTATTGGCCTGTATTGGCCTAAATCCATGTAGCTGTTGCCAACTGCACTTGGTCATCTATTTTAGAGAGCTGCAAATAAACTCCATGAGCCATTCAATGAGGTCCTAGCTGATCACAGTGTTAGTGGATTATCCACACAAGAAGCACTCATTAAGCCAGAGGTCTCTGTCCAAGTGAGTCTCAGGGGACAACAGACGCCTACCCATTGACAGTAAATCTCTGTTCTCCATCATGACAGACATATTTTAGGACATAGAGCACCCATACACTACAAAATACCGTAGGCAGCTCCAATGATGAATGGCGCAGGCCAAATAACTCACATATCAGACATCTTAGAATGACAGCAATTCCTTGACAACATTGGTGCTACTTGGCTCATGTCCAAGTTTAACAGCTTCAACAGAACCACAAAATCAGATCAATATAGATGGACAGGGCCTGTTAGAACTGTGTCTTAGCCCCTGCTGATGCTGCAGACAGACACACACCATTGAACATTTTGTCTCCAAGAGGTGAAGCTATAGGCATCAAGGCTGAGATTCGGTGGCTTTTTACTGGCTAATGAGATTCTGACATCTTGGCAGCAGTGATCAGTGTGAAACAGAGCACTATGAGCTGTCACAGTTCAAATTGGGCCATGTTGAAATGGGAGGCAGGCAGGCAGACGTTTCCAAAAACCACAGACGTGGTGTTAAGGGTACATTTAAGGCTTTTCTCCCCCGAAGAGGGATTATTTCTTCTGAATAGATGTGTCAATGGATAAAAACATACTATGCCAATAGATGTCTGGAAAAAACTAATGTTAGAGTTCCTCTGTTTCAATTAAACCAACCAGCATATTACAAACTCATCTCAAAATGAAGAGAATCATTTGTTTTTACGAACATATGCCATTTTACTAATTTCCCACATGTATTTATAGTAAGCTACAGTATGTACATCCACTTCCTGACATTACCTCTTTATATTTATCTCTCTCTCATTCTTCATAGAGCTCAGAATGGATTTATTTTGGCCTTCCTTTCCTTATCAACATTATACCATTATGCTGTGACAAAATGCATAGCACAACACTCATTTGCATCTTATTTTATTTCCATTCAGTACATTGTGATGACTCAACCTTTCTTTATATAATTGAATTTCAGTGTGCAAAAAAGGTGCACTGATACAATGTGCCTGTTTGGGCTGTGTATGTGGAGATGAGGGTATAGTTGTAGTTGAGCTTTTTGGCCAGGCTCCCTCCATATAATAATAGTTATTAGTGGGCTGGCAGCCCACTGTATAAGATTGTTAGAAATGTGTATTCTTATTATTCCGTTTCTTCCGCTTCCCAAAAAAATTACCAGCGCTATCTCCTCCCACATACTTTATGCTAGAAACGCTGTTGCACTTTCATCTTGTAGCATATGTTGGAGACTCTGTTGCTTGTATACAACCTTTTGATACAAGTTTTACTTTTTTGCGCTAATTGATTCCACATACACACACATGGAGAAATGGTCAGCTGAGCAGAGCACGTGATGTCATCACTCACTGAAAATTCTACAAAACAGACATATAAATAAACTGCCCTTACTCCCACAATGTTATCGTTGCATACACATAGTATACATCAAAACGTTGAGCTACACCTGCTCTAAGCGCTGCCATTCATAGTTTCAAAGTTATGGACGTAAAAAGCTTGTCTGCCACTCTAAAACTGGAAAAAAGACAACTGAAATCTGATTTATCTAACTTTTGCAAACTGTGATGAACTTTTGAACTGTTACACCTTGAGTGAGGCATGGTCCCTCCCCCACACACACTGAAGTGAAAATCTAACTGACAGCTCATTTTCGTGCACATGCATAGGTGGAAGTAATTAGCCAGGCTGCCTTTATGTGGAAGAGAGATAATGACAGAGACTGTTTAACCTGCAACTAACATTAGTAGGCCACAACACACACACACGATATGTTATATCTTAGTTTTTGCAATTTCACAAGTGGGCTTGCTTTCAGCTATCCCACTAATAAAAGGTTACTTACATTTGGTGGACTACCTGGTTAACTCTTATGCATCTGTCATCAACAATACTTACTCTGTCCAAACAATTGATTGAAAGAGTTTGTACTGCACTGTCTTTCCAAAGCTGCACAGTTTGCTGTGGTTAGTTGTCCTGTAGCACCTTGATAGAAAACTGACTGAAATCAGTGATTGTGGTTCTAATTTGAACAGAAATTTGACAGAAATGTTGATGTAAAATGTAGCTTTTGTTTTTAATTATATTTAGTCTCTTGTATCGAATATTAGAAAGGTAATAATGTTAAGTAAAAGGTTCGCAAGTTTATTTATACAATTAAATATATTATATTTGTTATATTTATTCTACAAGTCCAATTCAACCAAGTAAATCCTTAGTTTTGGACAGTGGAATTAACCCCATCAGAAGTAATCGTTTTCTTATCAATAACACTTTGATAAGACACTGATAGTCCGTTTATAGGTTCAAGTTCATTTTAAGTTCAAGTTCATTTATTTATATAGCCCTTTATCACAAGCATGTCTGTCTCAAAGGACTTTACAGAAAATGAGCCAATTAGATCTACCTGAACATCAATCAGAGGAAATTACAGAATAGTAAAAGACAAACAGAAACAGAATCAAGTACAAGACAAACAAAATCAGGTTCGCACCAGACGCGAGAATGATACATTGTTTCGTTTGTCAGCTGGTTCGGTTTCCTTTCACACCTATTAGTTTGCTCTGGTCCGGATCAGTTGATGAATTGGTGAAGCGAAATAAAACGCAGCCGCACAAACCATGTGAGAACATTCACGTCACTCATTGGTCAGATGTGTCTGGGGCGGGAGCGAAACGTAGTTCCTGAACTGCTCTCCAATTGGTCAGAACTTATATGCGGGAAACTCAAAAGAAATTCCAGGAAGTAGAGAAGACGTCGCTGTTCTTGTGTTTTGTCGAAAGTTGTGAGTCTGTATTTTTTATCAGACCAAGTCTGTAGTTCTAAATCTCTACACTGCACTTCCTCATGACGCCACGTTTGTCAGCACCACTGTGCGATTCCATCGGGCTAAACGAGGCAGGTGAGAATGCCACGGATCACTGTCAGATTGTATCAGACGGGTCTATATGAACAAGTCTATATGAACTACTCGGTGTGAGTAGCACATATCCACAAGTCCTTTCCTTGACAATGTAACACCATGCTGCTAAAGTGACAGACAGACTCTCTCAAAACCTCCTGCTGGTGCCTGGGGAAGGAAAATGTGCTAAACACAGTGAAACCCAATCTCGTTTTTTCATAATCATGCCTGGGATTTTCTTGGGTTTCCAAATGCAGGAATGACATTAAGCCCTATAGCAGCAGGATTGGCCCATGGTTAGATTTGCACCCTATCAGACCACAGCCATTTTGGGAGTCCACTCAGCCTTTGCTGTCAACCCTCCCGCCTGAAAGCTTAAATGAACAGATAACTGTGACAGAAGGATCATTTCATATTCACACACATAATCCCACCCTCATACAGACATGCACACAACCGGACAGTCAAGTAATCATTTAAAACTCATTTTTCTTAATGCCCTAACAGTCAAATACAATGCAAATAATTAGAAGCAAGAAGCTTAACCGAAGCAGAACTGTAAAGGTTTGTTTCCAACAGATTAAAAGAGAAAGATCGGTGAATTCCACTTCAATGTATTTATTAATGGTATTGATACAGAGATATTGGTGAGGTAATGGGCTGTAGCCTGTAGAGATGAAGGTAGACCTCTGACCTCTGATACACACTGGTGTAATTTAGTCTGATCAGCACTGTCAGTGGTAAGCAGTCAGTGCCTTTTTGAGTTTGATTGCTTTTTAAAATTAAAATCCTTTAGGGAAGTGACTGCTCATTACTTGGTTATAATAAAGAGCTCATCCGTGTACTTGTATTTGTAAAATGTTAGTCATGTGTAAAGGCTTATATGAAGCACACATTTTCATTTGATGACTGTCCCTTAATTTCCCTCATCTCATATGTCTTCAGGTAGGATTCTACTTTATAATCTATGGTGATGCTCGTCAGTCATTAGCTATTTTTAGATACATTAGATACTTTAATACTTTAAACTTTATAGTTTTGCAAGGCAGAGCATTCAGCTTAATACATTTTTATATCTATTAAAGTAACACCTACAGTTAGTCTGTTTCTTTTACAATCCAAGTAATTGAAACATTGATCAATTATGCTAGGAGTTTTTTGCAATTGGTGGAAATGTTAGGCAATTTGTTTTATAGATTAAAAACATAACTACTGTTTCTGCGGTTGTTTATACAGTATGTGGATATGTGATTCAGCTTTTCCACCAGTGACCTGCTGTCTAGGGAGATCGCAACAAAGAAAAAAGAAGGGTGGACTGCCTATCCATCCATCCAACCATTTTCCATACCCGCTTATTCCTATAAGATAGTGCTGTTACTCAACTTGAGTATTGTTAGAAATTGGTTCAGTACAGTTTGGTACAGCAAGTACAGTTTTGCATTTTCCTTGGTTTAAACTGTTATACATTTGCCTGAAATCAAATTAGTCTTTGAAGTAACGTGATTTTACTTCATTGAAACTTAATGTAGCTTACCTTTTCAAGATTGTATGTAGCACAACAAGCTGCAGTCACAATCAGAATTAACTAGTTTCATACACTAGTTTTAAAGCTCTCTGATGCAATGTTTTGGAAACTATCGTGGTTGCTCATGGATTATCTGCACAGCTAAACTAAAAAGACCTCCGATTGATCAGATTTTGAGGGAAAGTTAAAACACTCCCCTCCATGTGTTGGGAGTACAACCATAACCCTTTTGTGTTAAAAACAGCCACCTTGAATCTGTTCACCATGTTTTGAACAGTAAACCTGCTGTACATGTGATTCATAGCAATTAACAGAAATCCCTTTGAGACATGAATTCATAATGGTAAAACAGCTGCACTGCTACAATTTAATTGACCAATTTCAGTCATCCTTAGCATTCTATAATGTGTGTGTGTGTGTGTGTGTGTGTGTATTCAGTGAACTTCTACCTTTACCAGACCATATGGGGACACTCATAGCAGTGCCAAAACCCCTCTGGCACATTCTGTAACTGACTGCACACGAGATGAAAGCAGTTTACAGAAGATACACTGTATTCATTTACAAATGTCACTTTCTTCCCAATTGGTCTCTGGAGATGTCCTGCTGTGGCAGGTTGCATGCTGTTCTTCTTTTTGTATGGGCACTACTGCCACTGCCCCTCATTTCATTAGCTGTTCTTTCCTCTTGTTCCTTGTTTTTCGCAGCTTGTTCCTCCTCTTTTTGTGATCCTCCTTTTCCTTGTCTTCTGTCTCCATTTGCATCAAGAGCTCATTATATCCGTTGCTTGTGACGACAGGCAATACCACTCAGTTTGGTTCTATCTCTGGAAGGTTACTGGCAACATTATGGTTTCCATGCTGGCACGGACGATCCCTGCTTGGTAGCGTGATGCATTTGCATGTCGCACTAAGGACGTGCTTGCTGTTTGGTGACCATTGAGTGTGCCTGCTTGGTCCCGGGGATGTTTAATGGAGCATTGAGGGTCACATTGTGGGTCACTGCTGGAGTCTCTAAAGTGGCTGCTGGAGCTCTCAGGGTCTCTGCTGTGGTCCTAGGTGTGATCAGGTATGCTTGGCACCAGCTCCACCAGATCCAGATCCATGTTTTCCTGAACCTTGCTATGATTTACTCTGAGGTGTCTTCCAGGGAATAGGCTTCCCTGTCCCCTGGCAGCCGTCCATGGTTGAGAACTACTTCTTACCAATGACCGGGGTTCCCTGCATTAGCCCCCTACATGAAACAGCCCAGCTAAAAAGGCCAAATCAGGGGATTAAAGGCATTCAGGTCAAGGGGCTACAGAACATGATTAATATGGACAGGCAGTCATACAATGTTAATCATGTTCTCCTGGCATTATTTGATCACATCCTGAGACACAATTTGTGTGTGGGTCCAAACAAGATAATGTCGGGCCTCTTGGTGAGTGCATGTTTTATGAAAAACATGAACCACTTCAAAAAGATACATCTATTTATACCTTTGAGGATATGCCATAATGAAGTGGTTCAATTATAATGGTAAACCCTTGCATCTACATGACTACAACCCACCAGTCCCTTGAATACGGTCTGATGACTCCAAAGCCATGATCTGCCATTCACATAATATTACATAATAAAGCTCTCCTTATTGGTACTGATGGCAAGGTTGGAGTGTGGAGCGTGGCTGTATTAATAGTTTTTATAATCATGAAATGTAGCGGGGGTTATCCGAGTCCCCTTCACAACACTTCAAAGATTGTTACCTGCCTTCACTTCCAAGACCATTTTCTATTTACCATTTTTCTTCACCTCAACTCTCATGGCTTTTTCTTCTTCACTTCAGTAGCTATATGATCTAAGCTAAACTCTAGCTTTCCTGTGCTTGTCATTAATGAAAACATAATAGGATTATATATATAAGATAACATTGAAACTCTGTCACAGTGGCGTCAGCTGGCCTGGGCATTTGGGGCTACAGCCCTGAATCTTACAAGCCTTTTTTTCCCCAGCGTGATTTCTCAGCCCCGCGCTTACCAGCAGTAACTGCTGCGTCACCCCTCCCCCAACTCCCGAGGAGTGAGTGAGTGACTGGTGTTGCAGACACAGTGAAGATGCATTTTCACTGGTTCTGTCATTTCCATGCTTTTAATTCATTTCCGATGTAATCGGACGTGCAATGCATTCTGGTAGCGCTGTGGGTGAGTTTTGAGAGATGGAGCGGTGTGTTGTGCTGCTCCACATTTGAATAAAGTTGAGGTCTAGACTACTTATTCAAATCAATGGTATCCGACGTGACGACTGCCGCCTCCCGACCCTTGTGAATAAACTTTTAAACCAGCCGCTGTAGATCTCAAGTGAAACAAGATTCAGCAACTGCATGGCCCATAAGGCGGAAGTCCCAGGGGGGTGTGCAGAACACAGAAATGTTGTAATTGTGTCAAAAGTTTTTTTTTAAAGGAAAAAGGCCCCCTAACAAGAGTAATGATTGTAGCCCAGAGTGCCTCTAAGACTTTGCAACACATTTGATTTGGACAGGTATGGAGAGAACTGACAGGCAGAGCAAGGGGCAGATGGCAGGCTCATCTTTCTTTGACAAGAGGGGCCTGTGTGTTCTCCTTCTAATTGTACAAATGTCAGACTCTGCAGCCAAGGCAGCAACAGCAGGAGATGTGATAGCCCAAAATAGTATTTTTTATCACTGAACTTGTACCTTCATTCTCAAAATGAAATAAACATATATATCTTGGTGCTAATGTAATGGAGTTAGTTTTGTGGCTATGGGCCCTATTTTCATGCTGGAGGTAAGCAGCGTTTTGCCCTAGCATAGGCAAACTGCCAGTTTTGTCTGTCGCAAACTAAATATTTCTCGCCTCCGCAGAGTTTGGCAATTTCATGATGCGCAATGAAGGCATTTGTGTGCCTATGGATTGGGCAGCTCAGGGTGTGACAATGGGGGTGTGACAATGAAAACAGTCAGCACGTATAGTTATTTGATCAGTAATACATTGAAATAGTTATTGTGCATTACACTTTGAAAAAGGATGTCATGCCGATTCCAGCGCCAATAGGATCGATACCACAAAAAAAGTATCTAGGTTCAGTTTAAGTTTTGCTTCCTCTCATCCAATTCATCAAAGAACTGTGTGCAGAACAAACACAAGAACACTCACTGTTTTCTTCTCTCCTGCTGTCCTCCTCGTGCATGCGCAAGTACGGCGCGCATCCTGCCTGAACTGGCGGCAGACCGCAGCGACACATGTATGACGCAGTGATGGCTGAGAGAAAGAGCCATTTCACAGCTGTAAATGAAAACCTAGCGAACTGTGATGTGAGCAGGAAGCTGTTTGCTGCTGTGGCAACACCACCGATCTGTAGAAGCACGTGACGAGCCATGACAAAGAAAACTGCAAAACAGCAATTGAAAAAAATGTATAAGACTCAAGACACCTTTTTTGGTTTTGCTCATGTTCATCAGCTGAAACAAATGGCAGGTGGAAGGAAAATAAGTATGAAATTCATCAAATTAGGTGGAAATACATTGCCGGGATCATTTGTTAAGTTAACCCCATCTACTGATCCCAAAAACAAGGCATGGTTAAGGAACCAACATGAACGTGTGAACACAGAAATTACAAATGTAAACTCTTCGGAGGGCTGGGACCAGGCTACAAAATACATGTAGAGGAGGCTAATAGTGCTTGAGCTGGGCTGGTACTTGCCACCATGGCACTCTGCACATGATGTGGTGTTTGTTGTACATAATGAACAATCAAAGAGGAAATTAGTTGAGTTTGGATTTTTTGTATCACACCACAATGCAGAGACAATGTCAGCATTGGCCATATTAGTGTCCGTACACATTGGATATATTTGGTGCCATGACCCGAACTCCAGGATGACACAATGGCAGATTCACAGTTTGAAACAACAGGCTAAAGAACATCTCATTGAGCAAAATAACAGTGGAATCTCTTCTTAAAAAGCACTTTATGGTACAGCTCCACTTTACATTCCAGCTTTACACCATCTTCAAAATGGAGGTCCTTTGTGAAGCTCATCATCCACTCTCTCAACTGTTTGTTTAGAGAGACTGGAGTAAATGGTCCCTTCACTTTTGAAATTGGATGTTCAGACCATAGCCCCACCACCGTCCTCTGTATATTTTACTAGGGTGCCTCTATGCATGCCGGCTGCACCCAAGCATCAAGTGTGAAGAGAATAATTGCCTCTTTATATATGCAACTGCCATAGCTTGTCTCGCTTCACAAACAAGCAATATGTGCTCCGCATGTTCGTGCCACCTCAGTGTTTTTCATTGTTTGAATGGTGTGTTTAAATGTTTGCCATTATTTGTGTGTCGCCATGATGATGCAGTTGCATGTACTCGGTCTAACAATGCTTTGCAGACGGAGGAATAACCCTTGGGACCAATACTGACATGCACTCACACAAATTGCTTGTTTGAATATTTTCCTCCCATAGCAGGTATGGTGACTTCATGATATCTCACTATTGAATTCTACAAAAGTATGTTTTTGTTTTTGAACAGCTGAATAGAGTTAAAACTCTGGTGCAGGTCTTGTTATGGCACGTCATCTATTGACTTCCATTCACTAAGACTATGAACATGTGGCACCACAAGTTGTTCATATAGTTCTAAACTTGTGTGTCAAATCACAACATTATCTGTCAACTCCATCCAGGGTGGATGAGTTGATCGGGCGGTTGGGAAACGACTGCTTCATCATCACCCTGGACCTCACAAAGGGGTACTGGCAGGTGACCCTGGCCCCGCAGGACCGAGAGAAAACGGCCTTCTCCACACCAGAGGGGATTTTTCAATACTGGATGCTCCCTTTTGGTCTACACGGGGCCCCATCCACATTCCAGAGGTTGATGGACCGGGTCCTCCGACCCCACAGTGAGTACGCAGCAGCTTACTTTGATGATATTGTGATTCATGGGGGAGAGTGGGGAACAATTTGAAGCAGGTAACGTGTCGTCTCGGCCTGCGGGAGACTACCTGGGATACACCATCAGCAGGGTGTGTGTGAAACCCCAGGTCGTCACGGTTGAGACGATACGGGAGTGGCCCCAGCCCCAGACCAAGAAACGGGTACACACATTTATCGGGCTCACCAGCTATTACCGCCGCTTTGTCCCCCACTTCTCCTCCCTAGCGGCACCCCTGACAGACCTGACGCGGAGCCGGCTGCCGGACCGAGTCCAGTGGACGATCAAGACGGAGCAGGCGTTCAAGGGGTTGAAGGAGGCACTATGCTCAGGATCGGTCCTAGTGAACCCAGACTTCACGAAGCCCCTGATCGTCCAGACCGACACATCAGAAACCGGGTTGGGTGCCTTCCTGTCACAACTGCAAGGAGGTGAGGAGTACAAACACCCAATACTGTTTATCAGTAGGAAGCTACTGCCAAGGGAACAGAAGTATTCTACAATCGAGAAGGAGTGTCTGTCACCTCCAGTTGGGCACTGGAGGTGACCAAATACTACCTCCTGGGATGGCACTTCACCCTGGTGACAGACCACGCTCCACTGATCTGGATGTCCAGGGCCAAGGTGACCAATGCCAGGATCACCTGATGGTTCTTCAGTGGCGTGGCGTGACTTTTCCGCTAGGTGGGGCTGCTTTGAATCCAGTCAGATGATCATTTTTACACAACAGGCATAGAGTCTAGTCCACTGGGATTCATCATTCAATCATTTTTGGTATTTTTTAAAAGAAACAAACATACTAGTCTACTTCCAAACTTCTAATACATTTCAGAAATAAAAACGAACAGTATATATTTAACAGTACTCGTTTATTTTTCAGTTTGCATGTCATTGTCTTACACTATATTTCATTTATGTAATGTAGGCATAACATGCATGCATTGAATTAGACAAATTAAAATGACAGGTTATTAGTGAATTTTTACATTTGAAACAGTTGAATAACAGTTTATTTCAGCCACAACTAATCAAGTTTCACAAAGCAATCAAATTTCCACCCGCAAACATCATTCACAGCCATATAAATCTCATTCAATTAATAACGCAAAAGAGGGAAAGTTGCCA
>OMOT01039213.1:0-15545 GCA_900312575.1 Acanthochaenus luetkenii
ATCAGTCCCACAGATTGGAGGAAAGTCAACGGAGGAATATACTAGAGGCTGGTAAAGTTAGCGCGAAGCTACTTCTGCTGCCTGGGACGTTGGCCCCATCGGAACACGTATTTTCAGCAGCTGGTCTCACTGTAAACCGACTGCGCACACGGCTCACCCGTGATCAGGTAAACATGCTTATATTCTTAAATAAAAATCAACAGGCTTGGGTAGTTACTGCACTTATGCAGTTTGCGTTTGAAACTGAGGCCTGAGCTGTCGTAGTTTGTCGTAGCTTTCTCATTTCAAGAGGGAATCTATTATAGCGCTGTTTTCAAAAACGTTATTCATCTTTATTTATCTATTTCATCATCATTTTGCAAATGTACATTTCTAATTAAGGCTCATCTTATTTTTGTATGTCATAGACGAACGTGTTAGTCACTGATTCGCCTCGGAAGAGAGAGCGCAACTTCCCGAGCCTTATTAAAATATACTTAAACAAAACAAATTTCATAATTATATTTGTGTTATGCCATGAAACAGGCATATTTATCTAATGCTTCAATAAAGCTTTGATTGAGAAAATAAATGCAGTTAGTATTTTCTAATAAGAATATTCATAAGAAATGTTTTAGCTGTTTCGTTATCGATTGGTCGTTCATTAACGTTGGCGACTATCGATCAAGGAAATTCCCTAGAATTTGCAACCCTATTCCCTAACCGAATCAAATCAATTTGGGAAATCAGTAGTTATACCCAGCCCTAGAGGCGTGTGGTTATTTTGTATAGACAAATTCTTCATCAAATTTACAGAAAACGTACTATATTGTGATATATATTGTTATCGTGATAAATCGCAAGTCAATTATCAATATTTAATCGACATCAGACAATAAATCAGTTGTTCTGGTGGTTGAAAGAAAACAAAAGATACTGAGTAGTGTAAACAACAACAACTAGCAGTGTGCTACTATGAGCATCACATCAGCATTAACTAATAGAGGTAGGAAAGAAACGAGATGGTATCAAGGGAGTGAAGCTTAACAAAAAGATAAGTGGGTAAGGAAGACAGGAATATAGAAAAAATGTGGGGGAGATAAAAGGGGAAGGAGACTGAGTGAATAGATAAGGTAGAGGGGAGAAACGGGTCTTGGCAGGCCAGCCTGCTGCACTTCACACAGATTAGAAATTCCTCCGTCAAGAATCTGACCCATTTTACATTTGCACAAGCATTCAGAGCAGGCATGCACTGAGCGTGCGCCAGATTCTCTGTATGTGAGGGGGAGGGGCACGTCTGTAATCTCCACATTGTTCTGAAACCATGTGCAGCTATGCTTGTGTGCTGCCCTGTGAGGCCTCTGTCACTTATGACAGCAAACATGCATGTGGTGAATGAGGTTGAACCTTTCTGTTGGCCATGTTGCTGTTTTTACTGGACAAACAGCAGAGCTACATGGGCTTTTCATAAGCTTCAGACATAATAGCAATGCATTGGGTTTAGAACTCAGGTTTATCTAATAATTTATCTTTCAAATGGCATAGATTGTCCTTTGCCGGTGTGAACGTATGGGGAATTCACCACCAATTTCACCTCACTTAGTAATTAGTGTTAGGTATTAATTTATCATCCAAACCTGTGTTATGAAAGTTCCAACTATACAGGCCTAGATAACTTCTGGTAGTTAACCATGATCTTAAGGGGCATTTTGCTTTCCTTAGGAAATAGTCCAATGTACTGAGCTGCATACAATTGTTAACTTTTTTGCTGCTCTCTGCTTACAAGAGCAAAATTAAACAATAAAAAATGGAATGCTAGCCATGTCTCTACAGAGGCTATAGCTCAGGTAACAGTACGGAAGGAAATGCACATTAAGACTAGAGGCAAAAAAACTAACAGACCTACTTGAGTGATGGGTGAGGCAAAGAAGGAAGGAAAGTAACTAAGAATACATGCTCATCCCAATGTCATACCTGCAGCTCACACCAGGCCACCTCCACTGTGGTCTCAGTGTCCAAGCCCTTGTAGACAGTCTTAAAGGAACCACGTCCGATTTCAATATCAAACTTCAGGAAACGACCATCCGGTGATGTTCCCACTGCTTTGGTCTCTGCCTCCTCAATGTCTTCCAGCACTTTTTTCTCAGCCTCTCTCTGCTCAGCCTCTGCTCGTGCCTTGGCAGTGTCTTTATTTTCTTCCTCCCCTTCTTCTCCCTCATGATGTACCTTCACCTCGGTGGTGCCCTCGCGTTCAGTTTGACCTGGCAATTCTATAGCTAATCCTGGTGCCGAGTGGGCTGCCACCACCAGCTCTCCATCACAGACGTCTTGTACTATGGCAGGCTTCTTCTCTGAAGGCACCACATCCACCTTTGCTACTTCTCCTCCTCTCTTAACAGACTCCTCAGTCCGAGCTACATCTGTTTCAACCCGTGGCACATGAGCAGCAGCAGCAGCAGCATGCTGCCTCTGGGGGACAACTTCATGCAACTGACACCGCTGGGGTGCAAGGACAGGGATCCTGCTGGGTAAAGGGAGGTCCAATGCTGTGGCATTGGAGTCACTGATGACGCTGCGGCGTAAGAAACGGTGTTCAGGGTTACACCGGTCACGCTCCATGGTGTGGTGCCGGCGTCTCACCTCCGTCGGCAGTCGTTCACCCACCATTGAGTCTGAACCAGACCCAGTGCAGTTTCCACTCTTCAGAGGGGGAGCCAGGAACTTCACCATTTTGTCATTGGGCTTTTCCGACATCCCACCACCCACATCAAATCAAGAGTGAGCAGGTACAATAACTGGAATATTAAAATAAGGATACTTCCACATCCGCCATGCACACTCAGATAAGCAGTATCAATCTGTACTTTAAAAAGAAAAATGTCAAGCAGCTCCTTCTACTTCCTGCTGTCCGTTTTCTTATTGCTCAACGACAGTAATTACATATATAGTGCAGAGAGTTTAGGTGTAGGTTGGGAGGTGTTCTTTTGTAAATGGAAAAAGATGGAACACCGCAGAAGAACACAGAGTGCTGATGTTGACACACAAGTCTCTCTAAATCCACACCATCCATCCTGCAATATACAGGATACAGCTTCTATCAAGCATAAGGAATCACTGGTAAAGGAAGAGGAGGCACAGCTTAAACCAGGCACCACCAAACGTCCCACTGTAGGCAAAAACAGGCTGTCCAGACACTCCAAATATGTTCCAGTCCAGTTTCACTGCAAGAGAAAACAAAACAGTATATAGAAACTGAATAATTAATGTAATGTATTGTAAACAGCAAAGGGGGTTACAGTGATGTTTAGGCTATATACAATAAGGCATAAGAAAACATAATCAAAGTTTACATTGGCATAACACTACCTGGGATGTTTCTGAGAGTATCCAACATTATGTCAAATATCAACAAGACTTGTAAGAGAGCAGCCTATGTGCTGGCAAGTAGAATTTACAGTATACAGGAAGGTTAATAACCTTGCTTTGTTCAGAAACATAACTATGACAGGACACTGTCTAGTGCCTTAGACATGACTTCTTAAGTGAACTGTCCTGTCCATCCGTTTCTCTGTACTTATTGATCCCTGAAGGAGAAATTTGTCTTTTTGCGTTTCCCTCTCCACAGGATCAGCTACAGAACAGTGCCCCAGGAATTTATAGCGATACTTGCTCAAGGACACTAAAGCAGGGAACATGCTTGTTGTTAGGAGGGATTGAATACAGCCCTAAGGTTGAAGGACAGTTTCCCTTATCATTGGACCATACTGCTGTCCAATAATTTTAAATAATTGCTTTCATCTTTCACGTGTGCCCCCATTCCACAAACCATTTCAAATGACTAATTTGCTTACTTTGCAAAGTAGTGTGGTACAAATCAGCTATGCATTCTTTACCCCTTCATTGACACACTAACCTTGCAACACTTTCTTAAGCCGTTTCTTAAGGACCAGAACTGACTAATGGCCAGGTTGACAGCTGACTACTCCCCTCTTTCACAAGCAAAAAAATCAAAATCATCAATACCTGTACTGAATACCGCCTGCATAACTTACGTATGCATTTACTATTATGTGTGCACAGTCAACCTTAAGGATTCACATAAAACTAAGAATATTATTTTACTGTAGCTGGGAAAGTGCAATGTTATTCTGGCATGATTGAAATTGCAAACGCAAATATTAATAGTATAACATCTTGTCATCTAGAAAGGTGGTGCCTTAAGTATACAGGTTTGCAATGGAAATCCAATTACTTATAAGTAATCAATGTCCTCCATGTATGGCTGTTACACCAAACTTAGAAGCTGCGAAAAGGGCCCGAAAAAGGGAACCAAACGAATTACATAATTAATTAAAAACGAGTCAGCTATTCAACACACATTTTTACTTAACATTATATACCCAATCATTCAAATCATTATACGTAACACCATAGACATACGAAATGACAATATTCAACAATACAATGCAAGGAGCAATGGTTCTTTGTTAGCTTGCAAGCGAACAGAGCTAGCACCTAGCTAGTTAGTTAGCCAACGTCAGCTAACGTTAGCTAAGCCTTAAACCAACCTAACCTTAGCTAACGTTAGATGATTACCACGTCACGTCTCTGTTTTAACAATGAACGTTACCTCGGTTGTTGCCGATTTAACCATTGACATACCATCACTATACGGATCTGTAGCAATGAACTCAAAATTAATCAACTTTACCATCTCGAGATTCAGTTTCCATCCCTGAGTGATTACAAACCGTTCTGTTAACATAACCGGATACATTCGCCCAGTATGCCGGTTGGCCTGCTCCCAAGCAGTGACAGCGCAACTGCTAATGATAACACTAGCTCGCTAGCTAACGTTAGCTAGGCGGGTCTTCCCTTTAGCCAGCCAAGATGGCCTAAAAAGCTACACCCACCTCACGGCCGCCCCCATTGAATTGATCCGCTGAATACCCTGGGAGTCTGGGACGTGCCATACCCCCTTGTTGCTTGTTGGCGTTCATATAAATGACGTTCCATTCGCTGCAACCTCGCACTCACCAACGTTACTTTCGCGGGCCAGCTGATGAAGACTAGGCACGTAGCCTACCGAGCTAGGATAATAGTATTTTTCTATTTAAAGCTGTTCGTCGTCGGCGCATCTGGTTGGCTAGGCCTACCTAGCGTTACACACTGCCGCGCGGATTGCGATTTAAACCTCTAACCGTAACGTTGCCCACTAAGCAGCAACACAAATGACAGTAATCAATGTTGAGACCGTCCACGCAGAGTAAATCCGTCTTCGTAAAAAATAAAACAAGGATTAAGGTACATCCTATTTTTGCATATATATAGTCCGTATACAAAACAACTGCACAAGATTCACATTCTAAATTCGAAGACCAAAATGCGTTTTCTGAGCTCGTAGAGCGCCTGCGCAGGTGAAGGACGACGTCATCTCACTCACACACACACAGCGTAGTCCTTTGATCACGCGCTATCAATGAAGTTATTGCCATCACTCCCAGTCCTGTCGCCATATTATAATAAGTATTCATCTTATCTCATCTTACCCATCATCACAATCACATTTGTTTAAAAAGTAAGTATCAAGACTGGAGTATCAAGCAAGGCCTTATGACCTATAAATATGACCTATGGGCTTTGAATACTGAATATCAGTAGTAGAACCATGCACCTATAAGATATCCCTGGCCTTTCCCAGTTTCCTTAAATTACTCTTTGAAGAAAAAATGTCAGATGAACAAACTGCTAAAATTATGAGAGATACCAAAATTGCATTGAGAAGCAACTATTAGGGCCTGAAAACACATCTATCTTACTCTACAAAATTTTTTTACACCATTAACTATCATTAATTTTGGTTTGAATATGGCCATAAACTATCAACGTGATATATAAAGTGATTCTCAAAATGTCGCTTCACTTTCAGAAGCCTAGTGCAGTTTTACCTGGACATCTTAAGGGCCTCTGAACCCCCAAAAGAGTTGAGCATTGACTCTTATTGATAACAGTGCAACTTGTGGATGAGAGTAGACATTTAAATTACTGAATATCAACACCAGCTATTTTATATAAAATGAGTGACATAATCTAGAAATACTAATACGGGTTGTCGAGTGCTTTCTTATCTTGTATTGATGCATTTTTCTTACTGAAATATGAAAATGCTAAACAAAGACACTACCGAGACTAAACATTGGTAGGGTCCTGTTTGATATTTTCAAAGTTGTTCAGTTTCAAAAGAAAGTCTGTATATTGCAGAGAGGTGGTGATGTCATCAAAAATGACTATGCAGAAAGGCATTTTGGATCCACCCATTTAACACACCCTGAGCCATTCGGTTTTAATGAAGAGCTAAACTGATTGTTGGTGTTTTTTGGCCTTTAATTAATATTTTTTTCTACTCTTTCTACAAATGTAATTATTGAAAGTCATGTATTAATCCTCATTATACTGTATTTTATATGGATGAGTATGGATATTTATTCTTATGTGTATTGTTGTGCTTTATCTCTGTGTATATGATTACCAGTATGATTCATTTTACACTGATTAGTGGTGGTAGGCTGGCAATTGGTTAATTGAGAGCACTCTCTCCTTAGCTGCTGAGGATGAGGGCAGCTATATAGTGTCCCCACTACCTCGGTTTATCCTCGACTCTGATGAAGATGTAGTAGCATCGAAACGTTAAGTCATTATAGCTTCAATAAAGGGACAACCTGTCCATGTGCTGAATGTCATATTACATATAATTTTATACCTGTAATTTTTAGATTGGATTACATATTACTCTCAGTGAGGTCAGAAATACTAGTATATTGCATTTTCTCATTTGAAAGGGTACGTACATCCCACAACAAAACTCACCAGGAATTAGTTATTAAAAGCAGATTTTCAAAAAATTATCCCTGATCATCCTTCCATCACACAGAAGGTGCACTTTTCAATATTTGTTTCTGTCACGTTTCTACACTGACAGGCCCAGTCTGAACTGGCGTTACGCTGGGTCGGATGGCCCCTCTACAAGATCTTCAGGCGGGGGCCTTTGGTCAGCCAACCAAAACGACAAGACCTATCTAAGGCCCACCTCTTCTCCGTTGGCACTCGGTGATGGTAAAATCAAACAGTGCAAACCAGTGCAGCTGTCTGGTTCTATTTCTTTTCAGTCTCCTTGTGAATTCAATAACATTTGATCATTAACATGGGTAGCTTTTCGCTTAACAAATCTAAATAAATCGAAGATAGACAAATCATAAAACAATAGGCAATGAATGCTACTTATTCCTATTGAAGGCTTAGCTGATGAAGACTGTGATATACAGTTGCTGTAATGTAATGTAATGCTACAAGCCAGGCAACGTTTTACATATAGTGAGTTTTTCATAACCATAGACCTGAGACTACTTACTAGGCAACACACGCTTTCCTCTGCACACCATAAAATGAAGGCATCTTGTTCTAATAAATATGATGACTGTGGTAAAAGTGACCCCAAAGTCTTGATGATAATAACGCTGAATGTGGTAGGTTACAAGCCTTCCTGCACACCATACAATGAAGGCATCTCACAGCAATAAATGTGATCAACTCTGATAATGGTGACATCAAATTTTGATGATGATAATGGTTAAATGTGGTAATTTGCTAAAAATGTTTTTAATTCTGTGGTTGGAAAATAACAAATCTGCGTGCCTGTTAATGCATTTGGGTCATCAGAAGCTGTGATATATCGCTCTTATATATAATATTATCACTAAAAATAGGCTAGGATCAATTGTTTGCAAACACAGCCCTACTGATTTTGATTGCACAATTGTGTTTGGTTTTTTCAAACAAATTGTCATCTATCAAATTATGTTAAACAGAAAAATATAAAACTAATAGGCCTATTATATTTTGTGCGTGGCTAATGCAAACCCTAAGCCTACTGCTATCTACAAATGCCTATTACTCAAAACGTTATCTTGTTTGTTGCTTCAAAGAAGAAAAAAAACATCATTTCTTTTTTTAGCAACCATTTCAAGGATGCAGTTTTGCTCTAAGTGAACACTGCCCTCTGTTGGCATCCCTTGACCAAGCATACATTGCATAAGCCCTCTTACATGTTCACCTTTAGAAGCAATTGTCTTGCGAACATTTTCTTCTCCTGTTGATAGTATAGGAAATATTATAATATTAATAGTGCTAAACTTACATCAATTTTGCTGCTAATTTACTGCAGTTTATTTTGAAATACCCATGTCAGACCAAAACTTTACTTTCCCCCCATTATTTATAGTATATATTTTACTATCAAAATGTTGATAGGATTACTCACCATTGGTGACTGTCCCCTTAAATTATACATCCACGAGTAACCCCCATATGGATCAGTAATAGTACTATTGCCTCACAACAAGAAGGTCGTGGGTTTGAATCTCCTAATTTCGCGTCGGTTTCCTCCGGTTGAGTTTCTTTATGCCGGTCAGATGAACTGAAGACTAATGTTTGCCCATAGATGTGTTTGTGTGCAGTATGGTATATGAAGTAGTTTATGGCGATATATGATGTAGTATGTTGTATATGACATAGTATATGATGTATATGTAGTCATATGATGACGTAGTATGTATATATGATGCAATGTAAAGCCCTTTGAGACACGCTTGTATGAAAGGGCTATATAAATAAAACATGATCGATATGGTCGTGACCGCGCGTTTGAGGTTCAAGCGTGGCGAAGACTGTCGTGAACGCGCATCGCAGGCCTGACGTCACGGAAGCGCCCTGGCTCTCTGGAGCCGCTGGCAAAAGATGGAGAAACTAGATAGACGTCTGTCGAGGAATTAAAAGAAGATGACCGTTTTTGCAGCCGATTTCCATTTGACAGATGAGTCCATGTTGACGCCGCTTTGACGTCCACCGGACAACGAGAAGGTAACGTCAGTTTGTTCGGAGACATTTTCCGTCACTGGCTATTGTGTTAGCGAGAAGAAGAATATAGAGGTTCTGATTGACCACATCAATTAGACAGACCGGCCACCATATCTTAACGAGCCAACGTCACGGGTCTGCGCTTTTGGTAGTTTGCCACGTCCTTTGGTAATTAACGTTACGTTACGAGATTCGCAGCGAAGGTAGGCGAGCCGTCGAATGAATCAAAACGTATCTTAAACGAGCAGCCCTCCAATGGAGGAGGAGGAGGAGGAACATTGGTATGTTTGGGTGTCTCCACAGGAAAGCCTGTATCGACCAACGTTACGAGTGTGCAGAAACGCTCTAACGTTGGCACAACAAGTTCCATTTGAGACTGCCTCGACCGAACTGGTTATCTCGATGCGTATTCAATTTCACAAGCAGCCAGGGAGGAGCTTTCTCCCTTCCCAGTGTCCACCACGGACGATCCCGTCCCGCTTCCCCTGCTACTTCTAACGCACAGCGTCGGCGACCTTGGAACAATGATTCAAAGGTCCCACATTGAGAGCGCGTTCGTAATGTATGAACCACAGCGCACCCGTCTCAATCCGAACTAGTTAGCACACTTGTAACGTTGCGTGTAACGGCAGACATGTCAGCCCACTGTTAGCTGGTGTGCTAGCTGCTAGCAAGGCCACGCAGGCTGCCAGCTAGCGTTTAAAAATGCCCGTGATGGACATGTACAAATAAAACGGAGCCCCAAAGCAGAGGACGGTCACGGATGTTCCCAACTCATTAACGCCTTTCACAAGTGTGAAGTCTACGACGTAAATTAGCAAACTGAAACGGCTATAACGTTACATTGTAAACATATTCTTGTATTAACGTATAAACCTAATTTACGGTTCTTCGGCTTAGTAATAAAACCCCAAAGCAGACCAACCAAACCAACTGGATGGGCTTTAGACCACGGATCCCATTTTGCAAAGAATTAGTACTATGAAAACATTTGTTGTTAGATATCAGACTTGATACACAGTTAACGTTACATAACTACACTGTAGGTGGGGATGTAACCGTGAGGGCAGTGAAACCTACGAACAAGAGCAGCCTTGTGTTCAAACTGCTAAGCTGTGAACTAAAAATGGAATTAAACTATTCTGTTGGGAACCACCGCCTTGTGTGACATGGTGTGTCCAGGCGTTCATCCTGATTCAGTAGGCGTTTGATGTTGTTCTGCCCTGTCAATTTCCACCTGCAGTTGTCTTATCCACTGATAAGAGGCACTTTATCTGTGCTACCACTAAGCGTGGCAGACTGCATTTCTTATGGAACTTTTGTTTTGTTGTTGTTGCAGATTGGTGTCATACGTTTGGAAGACTGGATGTGGCGGCGCTAGTTTGAAGAGGAAAGTCGGTCAGCCCAGCCTGTCACTGAATGTGGAGAGCGAGTGAACTCTTAATTAATCATGAACGCTGTGCTTGCTGACTCCAGTTGAAACAGGATTGCCATCACATATTCACCAAAGTGGTGATAGTCACAACAGCAAAATCAGCAAGAATATAATCGCGCGATTAAACTCGTTGTTTTTCAGTTTTGCTGTCGGCTCCATTCTTCTATTTAGCAGAAGATGTATGGCAGTGCCCGCTCTGTTGGCAGAGGGGATGCCAACCACAGTGGAGGGAGAGATGGAGGTGGCAGCAGTAATCAGGGATCTGGCCGTTCCCCTCGCCTTCCCCGCTCTCCTCGGATGGGACACCGCCGCACCAACAGCACCGGAGGCAGTGGAGGGGGCCCTGGAGGAGCAGGGGGCAAAACCCTTTCTATGGAGAACATCCAGTCTCTCAACGCGGCTTATGCCACCTCGGGACCAATGTACCTGAGTGACAACGAGGTTGGCATGGCAACTGACCACCTTCCCAAAAGTGGTGGGACAATGATAACCATGGGGAGACAGAGGGTGACATATGGGTCAAGGGTCAGCAGCAGTGGCGGCGTGGCGGCCAGCACCCCCAACATTGCCACCTCAGTGCCTGCCAACTCTGTGCTGCCTGGGGGCATGATGGCAGGCGACGCTCTGGCTTTTGGGGACCACCACATGGCCTCCACTGTGCCCCACTCTCTGAGGCAGGCCAGGGACAACACCATATTGGACCTGCAGGCTCAGCTCAAAGAGGTATTTTGCTCAGCATTTACTTCCAGTGTACAGGTTTGCTTTTCAAGGATGTAAAATTTTTGGTGAAGAGGTTGGCGTGTTAGGTTTGACAGATTGTTTGTGTTTTTGTGCTACTTCCTTATTAGATTAGATTAGATTGCACTTTATTGATCCCCTAGGGGAAATTCAGGTGTTAAAGCTAGGATCCAGTTATTGTGCAGTTGGGATGTGGGAGGCTGGGGGAGGGGTCGGGGTCGCTGGTCACTTGTTGACCGTGTTGAACAGTCCGATGGCTGTAGGCACAAAGGATCGCCTAAGGCGCTCTCGTATCCTGCTCCCCCAGGTTCTGCGTGAGAATGAGTTGTTGCGGCGAGAAGTGGAGGTGAAGGAGAGCAAGCTCAGCTCCTCCATGAATTCCATCAAGACCTTCTGGAGCCCTGAGCTGAAAAAGGAGCGAACTCTTAGGAAAGATGAGGTTTCTAAGATCACAGTGTGGAAGGAACAATACCGTGTAATTCAAGACGAAACACAGGTGAGTGTTGCCAATATTTGTGAACGTTTAGGCCAGCAGTGCAGATCGTGCATAGTAGGCATATTTAGTATGGCAAACTATTGTTTCATGATTGGCTGAGTAACTTATTGTCTCTGAACACAAAATTCCTGTTTCTGATCTTTTACACACATTTTATTCAATTTGTATAACTATCATCCATCAGCCAAGGGTCAAACGTATTTGGCTTGAAAAATGAAGTACAAAAAAACACAAGTAAGTACAAGAGTGTTTCTCTTTCGCTCCCTCTTCTCTCTGCATAGGTTAGAGGCCGCTTTAGGAACATTAGTTAATCCTCTTATATGCAGCTATATGCTCATGCTTAATAGATCAAAGATAGTGTAAGTTTAATGGCTGCATTAGCATCTCTGTATGTTTTAGAAATTGCTGGATGTGGCGAACAGGATAAAAATGTGGAGAGGGTGCAAATCTAAAAGCTAGATATGAGTATTCGGTTAGCCACTGCAGAGAACAAGAAACCTACTCTGGAATGTTGTCAGGGGTATAAACGATATGCAGACAGCACTTTTCATTTAAAAAGGAAGAATTGTAGTTTGCGTGCCTGAATGAACATTTAGCCTTGTTTTATCTCCTTGGTTCATTATATGTGTTGGTGGTGTGCATCTGCATTAAGTGCTGTACATTCCTCTTTAAAGGAAATGTATACCAAAGCTGAAAACTTCTAGCATGAGTGCTTAACATCAAGCTAATGGGAACAGCCTAGGTATAGATGGAAAGAAGAGTGTCTTATGGAATATGAGAGATGTACGTGTGTGACTTTGAGTTAAGTAGCTGACTGCCTTTGATTCCTGTTTCATTCACTTATACGATTTTACCACGTTCCCCTACCAGCTGCTTTAAATGGGTATGAAAATTCTCAGCTTCAGAGTCTTCCAATCCACACTCACCTCCATTCCCTATTTCTAGTTCTACCTCTCACCTACTCTCACCCTATCCTTTTTTCTCTTTTCCATGATTCTCTCTCCCTGGCATCCAGATTTGATGTGTAGAGACACTGGCTTCACATTGAGGCAAATTCCCTGTTCAGCTGTGTGTGTGTGTGTGTGTGTGTGTGTGTGTGTGTGTATGCATGTTTGATTATTGGAGAAAAATAATCTTCCCTTCACTGTGAATCTTTAGTGTTTTCTCCCTGTGCATCATCCCAGAGTCCAATCCATTAATGACTGTTGTGGAGTGGGTGGGCAGGTCTGTATAATTTGCTGTTTTCACTCCTGCTGAGTCACAGAATCACACTGGACTAATTCCCTGTAATGCCCCACTAGCGCAGGGCTAATCACTGGGGGCTTTAATTTAAAGATGTCTGCTTTCATACGTTAGCCGCCTCCTCCCACGCATGCACAAACGCAAGTGCAAGCACGGACACACACACAAACGCACAAAGGCATCTGGCTAATTACCCCTTCTGTTAAACTGAACGCCCTCATGGAGCGAGGATCCAATTGACTGTGTATACATCTGCGTTTGTATGTTTACATGTATGCTTCTGGGTCTCTAGATGTATTCTGTGTGTGTGTGCCTGCGTCATTTTGATGCGTGTCCCTGTGCTTGCTATACTGATATGTGCGCTGGTCACAGTGTTCCCAAAATCCCATATTATAAGACGTTTATCCCCTTCATCCTCTGTGATAAGTGACTGCTATTACCTAGCCTCTAAATGCGCCTCGCTGTGAAATGGCTGTCATCTTCCTTTTCCCAGTAAAACAGGACAGACACTCGGCTAATCACCATCAGTTGTTGCTTACTAAACAATCCTTGCCACATGGCTAAAATATCCCATTTAACATGTCATGCTGTGAAATGCTAATGATGTTTCATCAACTAATATGATAGTGGATGTGAGTGAAGCAGACATGAGATTATAAGGAAAAGAGAGGGAGAATTAAAGAGAGAACATATGTACCTCCGTCTACGTGTATTTATGTTTGTCTTTTATATTTGTCCAGTCTGTGGATGTATCTGTACCTTTTGTTCTGTGTGCGCAGTGTGTTAGGTGTTGTGACTTACCACAAGCGTATCTGTTTGGATCAGTATAGTCAGTGCATCACATCCCTCTTTAGACCCTTCTCACTCGCCTGACTGTTGTCTCTCCCCAGGCAGAGAGAGGGAAAACAAATGGGGAGGGAAGGATAATGTGTGTGTGTGAGAGAGGGGGGGTGGATCGGTGCAGTCACAGCAGTGAGTCAGCCTTAATCACAGGGTGGAGGGCGTGATGGAAAGGGAGGGTTAGTGAGAGGAGAGGTGAGAGTATTGGAGAAGAGATAGGGCGAGCAAAGTAGGTGGATAGTGTGTGAAACCGGAGAACGAGAGGAAAGAATGAGACAGGAAATGAAGGAAGGGGGCTGAAGGAGGATGATGGAAAGAAATGGAGGCACACACTGACTTCTCTCTTTGTTCTGTTGTCTGAAAAGGCTCACAGCTGGTTCAGAGCACAGAGAGTGAAATACAGCATTGTGTTTCTATCTCACAGCAGCTCTGCCAAGTGCCCGTGGCTTCTAATGCCACAAACGATGCAATACTATACTGGGATAGTGTTTCACCACTTGTATTTCTCCGAGCACGAAATGTAAGACTGTCCACAAGGCCCGGCCATGACGAGTTCACCTTTCACGGCATCACAACATTTTCCGTCGTGATTATAGGCAGATTTTAACAGCTGTAACACAATATTCTGCCAGGACCCATTCCCATGAAGAGGGATGGTTGATTTGGCTTTGATTTTACTGGGGTTGATGAATACATTCACCCCATGATATCCTTTTGCAATAAAGGTTTGCAAACTAATTAATAGATTAAGTTTGTGGTCAACAAAATGCACATGCCTCTCCCTGTCCCTAGCACCTCCAGATGACTGTGCAGGCCCTTCAGGATGAGCTGAGGATCCAAAGGGACCTGAACCAGCTGCTCCAGCAGGACCCTGCTAGCCAGGGTCGTGACCTGGCCCTGAGCTCTGAACCCACTGAAGAGAACTACCGGCGGCTGCAGGGTGAGCATGAGAGGCAGGCAAAAGAGCTCTTCCTCCTGAGGAAGACCCTGGAGGAGATGGAGCTCAGGATCGACACACAGAAGCAGACTTTGGGAGCCAGAGACGAGTCCATCAAGAAACTGCTGGAGATGCTGCAGAGCAAAGGTGGGTGCCCTACTGAAAATAGTCATACAAATTGTGGAAGTCTATGATTATCTTCCTAGGTTATACATTAAATAATTCTAGTATAAAGCACACCAATAATCTTCTGTCTATATCAAAGATATAGGACAATACAAGCATATATATATACAGGTCTCTAAAGGGGATTCACTCTACCAAAGCTTATATACACACGGCCAAACACTTCCTAGACAAAGCACACTACTGTTCCAGGAAGGGTACAAACAAGTTACTTTTGTTAGCATTCCTTGTTAGAACTGGCAGGGGTCCTCAATCCTGGTCCTCGAGGGCCGGTGTCTGGCATGTTACTCCCTGGCAGTTAATGAGCCACACCTGGTCTCGGGTAGACACAGACCTGGAGCCTCACTTATCAAACAGTGCGTAGGATTCTTACTAAAAGTGTACGTACGCACAAAAGGCGAAAATGGCGTACGACAAAAAATAATCAGACCTATCAAACCGTGCGTACGCACACCTGTAGGAAATCCTACCTTGATAAGTCGCAGTCCACCTAGAAAAGTGCGCACGTACACACGCACGGATCATTCTCATATCCCGCCCTCTACACGCCCAAATTGAACCATATATGGTCAATGCAAAGCGCTACACGAATATAAATTAGCCATGCTGATCAATGCTATGTGAAGGGTGAATCATGGCGTCAATGGAAAAGAAAAGCAAGAAATGCAATTCTTCTGAAAGCGAAATCGAAGTGCTTATAGGCGAGGTGGAGGCGAGAAAGGGAATATTGTTTGGAAGCCTCGGCAGCGCTACGACAAATAAAAGGAAATGCAGCGAGT
>OMOT01039214.1:1758-30575 GCA_900312575.1 Acanthochaenus luetkenii
CCTGCAAGCACCACGGGCCTAAAATAGACAGTTGGACTGAGATCTGTGGAGATGCCGCTATTCTCGGCCGTAACTGTTTCGTGGCGAGACGAGTGAGGTCATCTCCTACCTTGACGGCATTAGCAGCAGGACGGGACGACAGGAGGCCGACCTGTACCTGCCAAGGCTGAGAAAAGAGTTCAGAGCATTGTCACGCACACAAACACATCAATACAGTTCAGGTTAAGGGCTTCCCGTAGACAACCAGTGGGGTATTGATTAATTCTATAATAAATATGTAATAAATCAAAATGCATCGTATCCATCAAACCAGAGTTGGACGACACTGACTGGCTGATATCAATTTTTTTTATAGAAGCCCAATATCGGCCCAGTAAACCCTACTATATGCAGACAGATAAAGAGAGCGAATGTATTTTGCTATTCACTGCAAAGTCTCGTAATAGATCATGCAGAGAACGTGGCTCCTTTCAGTCCAGTCCAATCACAGATACTTTAATCCTACATGACGTTTGAGCCTATACCCCGTCAAACACACACACACACACACACACACACACAAGCACACTGACACTATCCAAACCTGAAAGGGGGTCACTGTCCTGACATGGTCCAGCTCATCCCTGGCCTGTTGTGTCTGGGGCTCTGAGGCAACTCCCCTTAGTTGTAGGTCTGCCATCTCCTCTGTGCACGTAAACAGTAACTCGCCTGAGCAGCTTGTGCACTGAGAATAAAAGGCTTTTGAGCTGAATCCATGATTCGGGTTACTGTGTTGCATCTGAATATCAGAACTGAAGTAATGTTCTGTCACCGAAAACTTCAAACAGAATGCAACTCTGCCAACTCATGCTTATTAACTCTGCACATTAATTATCTATAAATGATCTGTCATCATTAGCAGAGGTGATTATTAATGCAAAAAAACGACCCATATTTCTCACCTCATTTCCTGTGAAATGTTGTCGCAAATAACTTGATCTGATCGAGCTCCACGCCAAAGCTCATCAAAGGCTCCACAATAGACTACAACGTTTTTTGTATCCACCTGTCAATCATGTGATCATTTAGCTGAACTGGCCCTGGGTCTCCAAAGTGGATTGGCCTATTACTATGTAAATCCATCCAAATGATCAGATTCCCATCACCGCTGTCAATATGGGGCCCACAACAGTAATAAACCTGTATACTCTCTTGCTGTCCGGGTTTATTGTTGATCGCCCTGCTTTCTAAATACCTTAGTGGCATTTTAGCGTCTTGGCTGAACAGTGAAAGTTGATCCATTCTCTCTCAATTCCATTGACTCCATTTCTACCGCCCATCATGGCCTTTTCCATCAGATGACTGGAGAAGGTATTGCAAAAGGGCCTCTGACCGGGTCAACATTAGGGTTCGACCGATATGGGTTTTGAAGGCCGATACCGATATGTTTGTATCGAAGCTGCTGATGACAGATATTTTGTGCCGGTATTCAAAATCTTTGCAGCTTGTAGCATGTAGCTTTGCATGTTGGCTCCATATGGCAGCCAGAGGTAACTGTGTGAAAAATGTGAACTTCAGTACCTAGAAATCCTGTAAGGTGACGTCAGCAAACTGCACACAGCACGGTCATGTTTACCAACCCGACGCTCTGCGATGCTTTACACCAAAGATACCAAAGAGACCAGAGAGGAAAGAGAGATAACGTTGGTTGGTCTGGTCTGGACAGAGTGTTGCTCACTGCTGCTTAGGAGACAGGTTGTGAACATACCTGACACCATTTTAATTGGGCAAATAAGGTGAATCCATGGAGTCTCAGTTAGTGGGGATCGGACGCACTTCTCTGTTCCCTACTTATATAAATATAACGTAAAAATCTTGTCTATTGCAGCTTTACATTTGACAATTTTCATACAATAATTCATTGTTTCCCCCAGGATTTGGTGGAAAAGCCTCTAAAACACAGACCAGAGGACACTAAAACTCTCCACTGAAAGCTTGATATTAAGTTTAATTCCAGCTTTTACAGACTGTTGTTCTGTTGCTGTGGTCGGGGAGGAACCCGCATCATATCAAAGGTGGACAACACTGACCGGCCAATATCCAATATTTAATTAAAAGCTAATAACGGGCCCGTCCCGTATGTTGGCCTAACCTTTGTCAACATAGGCAGCAGTGGAATCCGTCCCTACTGCACCGGTGACCATATATCAGGTTAAGTGTGTGTGTGAGTGGGCTATTATGGACGCTCACCAGGGAGCACGAGCCACCATAAGGAAACTCAATTTGGCTCCTCATTTTCGCTCTGATCCGACAGGCCATCTGATGTCGCATCTGTGCGTCACCGCTGTGCGGGCGGCACAGTCTGTAAACCCTCGACCCGGTCTGTCGGCCGGCTCCGTCTCATTCGCTGAGGTTTAATCACTGTCCCCGAAGTGTCTGGAGACAAGAAGCCCCGCGCCTGGTGCATGCATGTAATTACTGGGGTTCGACCGATATGGGTTTCTGAAGGCCGATACAGACATGTTGGGACTGAAATGGCTGATTTGACCATACTCATGCGCCCCCAAAAAAAATCAAAACATGAACTAGTATTCAGTGTTTCCCCCACATTTTCATTCTTGTCAGGGTGGAAAAGCCTTGAGAATTTAGACCAATCATTGGATTCAAAAACTCAGGATAATGAAACCTGTGATGATAAAAGATAAAAGAAGAAGAAAACAAATACATATTCATGTATACTTGTTTGAAATCGAATAAATTCAGGTTAAGGTCTTCCCATAGACAACCAGCGTAGTATTGATCAATTATATTATAAATATGTAACACACTGCATCATATCCATCATACCAGAGGTGGAAGATGCTGACTGGCTGATATCAGATTTGTCGTTAAAGGACAATATCGGTCCAATATATTGGCAAACCTTATATGCAGACAGCAAAAGAGAGAGCCAGTGTCTTTTCCTATTCACAAATATAATACAATTCGGTCTAAATCTACAAGCTACTCATACGCACAACAAGAAGTAGCAGTTTGATTTGAACGTGAATGATTCTGATATCGCGTGCTACGCAAACTTGATTTGCCCCGTTTGTTCACAGTCTCACCGAGAGAAGTGTCGGTGTCTAAGTGAGGGAGTCTGCACAGAGTGTGACTTGCTACGCTTGCAGTGCCACACAGTCGGCGACGACATCCGTCTCGTCCGCTCTCTGCACTGTCGACCAGAGGGCACATTTGAAAGGACATACGCGTCGACGCTTATTACATCCATCACTTGAGATGTGTAACAGCTGTCTACCTGACATCCTGGCAGACAGGGGTGTTACAGTCGAAAGGGTAAAGGGAGAGAAGCGGAAGGAAGGAAGAGGAACGGTAAGGAGGGAAAGGTTGTGTAAGTGTTGGTTAAATCAACAGAAATCTGTGACTTTCTACTGGCGCAAACGTTTTCCCGGAGGCAGAAAGGATCTCGTTGGTTGAGTTAAACCTCAATGGGCGGAGGAGGCAAACAATCCCAATTTTAGCCAAGTATCCCAACATGGCATGAATTTCCTACTGCACGAACCTCTGAGCTTCACTGTCCTCCCTCCACAAAACACAGAATGTTGTCCATAGCAGAGCTAGACGTTAGAGAAACAATGAACAGTGAGCGTGAGAACAATAAAGAGAATACAGGGCAAGAGAAAGATTACAGAATACAAAAGTTAATCTAACAAAACGTTACATTACATTTTTACTCGTTGGATCAGAGAACCAATAGGGTTTTTATTTTCTTCCTCCTGCGTCCACTTGGCCCATTGATTAGAGTTTACTGGTGAGAAACCGCGCCTTGCCGCCACATGTCTGATTGCTCCGGGGGCCGATTGGCAGCGTGGCAACATGTTCAGTATGTGACCATGTGCTCAAGCCGGAGGGGTTTGCGACTTTAGCTGTGCACTGACCTACTTACCTGTATGACCCGCTTTGTTTTCCCATCAAAAATGGATGACACAGAAGCCTAAGAAACCCGGAGGACTGGGAGGACTGGGAGGACTGGGAGCCAGCAGGAGGAGGAGAGGATCATGTAGGATTTGAAAACAGGAGGCAGCCGCTTCCCATAATTTTTCAGGGGGATTTCTGAGATAATTGCAATGCTAAGTATATGGCTTTTTTCTTTCTTCCCCCTCTTCTTCTTCTTCAGTGGTAGTCAAGAATAGAAGTGGTTGTACTGGGAAGCTCCTACTGGTGAATGTGAATGTGCGTGAACCGTGTGCTCAGTTGACCTCATCCCACCATCGAAAGCGCTGCGGGTCCTTCGTCTGCCACTCGACTATGTTTTCCGCACGTCTGTGCGTCCGCTCCTCCTTCAGCCTTGTCATCTAATCCTGCATCCAGCCTCAAAACCTATGGCGTTTTGTAATCAATGGGTCAGCATGCAATATTCCTGCGGGGGAGTGGTTGGCATTTAAGGTCTCGTAAATTAAGTCATGTCAAACCAAGCCATTAGGCGAAATGAACAGCCCACCCTGCCTTTTCATTCACCGCCATGATTAACGCTCGATCCAACCTTCCATCTCCTTGTCAGCCTCTTATACTCCGAGGCAGGTGTCTATTTCTTACTCCACGTTTACCCAGGGAAGATTTGCCGAGCACGTACACCCTGCTTCACTCATCCATTTACGGACATGCACATGTACGGAACTGTCCAGTAAAACCAGTTCGGCTGACCGTGGGCCACTGGAGTGATTGAGGTTTAGGTGCCTGACTCAAAGTAGTGAATCACTTCCTGGCCCGACAAAAGTGGGACTCAAACCAGTAACCCTCCTCCAGTTAGACAAACTCGCTTCTCATAACCATTAGGCCTCAACCTGTGCACCTCTTCTCTATAATGGGTTGCACAATACTCCCACCCAATGGTTCAACACAAGCGCTGCACTTTTGCACTCGAGGCAACTTTACACCCAAGGATGCCTTCTTGCTGAAAATCTTCCCGTGCATTGATTTTGACAGCTAAATTGGACTTTCTACAATTGGGGCATGTAGACACTTTTAAAGTCCCTAATAATTGATATAGTTTTGGTGTAAATATTATTTGAATTCATTCATTTCACTTGAAAATGGAAAATAAGCTTTTTTTCAATTTTTGTGAACTGACTACAATGTTTGTAACGATAACAAAATAAAAACACATCATATCTTTAGCCTTCACAGTTGGACTTGCAGTCAATTGGAGAAAAGAAAAGTAACACCAACATTTTGGATTTTTATGGCAGGGCTGTTTATTCACTAATGTTTGGATTACACAGCAGAAACTAATGTTCCATATGGTATAAAGCCAACCGATCAGTGACCGAGTACTAGTCAAATCCTGCTATCAGACAGTGTATTTAATTAAAGCATCATCAAAGGTTTGGGTTGTGTAGTTACTTTGACGTAACTCCAAATACTGACGGAATATCTTAAATAGTTGCTCTGTTGATGAAAACGTGATAATCCGAGATAGTGTTTATTTCTCTCCCCATTGACTTTTAGCACACAGACGAACAAGAACAAAGAGGATTCTGCCAATGTAGTCTGTTTTTGTGACTTTAAACATTGGCAGAATCCGCTTTGTTCCGGTTCTGTGAGACCTGCTTCTTCGCGCCATGTTAGTCAATGGGGAGAGAAATAATAAACACTATCTTGGATTATCAAGTTTTCATCCACAGAGCAACTATTGACGACATGGCGCCAATATTTAGAGTTACGTCATGACAAGGTAACTACACAACCCAAATCTCTACCAAACCTTAATGACGCGTTTACTTTACAACCAGTGGCGGCTCCAGGGAGGGGCTTGGGTGTGCTTGAGCTCCCCCTAGAGGAGGCATAGCGCCTCCATAGCGCGCCCTGAAATACAATACGTTTGGGCGTTCTAGTGTGTTAAACAAAACTAAACAAAAATGCAGCAATACTGTATAAGTATCCACAAAAGTCCCAACTTTCAGAATTTCACTGAATGCAGCATGGATCTCCCATGTGACTCTGTCGCAGCTGTGAGATGTGCGCTCACCAGGACTCCCAGTATTACGCAGGCGATTCCACCAAAGTTTATTCACATCGCACCATTAGTATCGACTAGCTCCGCCAATCTGTGATTCTGTGGCGCCGCCGCTGCTTACGTGCATCCTGGGCCGCATGTCTAGCGCTTCCCGCCGCCCTTCCTGGACTTCTTCTTGGACTGCTGGGCTTCGATCAGCTTGATGCTGTTGCATTTGATCTCGTCACGAGACGGACAGCTGTCCTCCTCGTCGATATGATGGTGGAAGGTGTCTGAGAGAGGAAGATAAATGAGGAGAGGAAGATTTACAGACGAGCAATCTGCACCAACTACAGGTGTAAACGGGCCTTGAGATTTCAACGGGACTTTAAATAACAGGCCTTAACGTGTTCTTTTGGGGAATTCCATTCAGGACCCCAATTACCAAATCACACCTTCCAACCACTGCTTTGATAATTATTCCTATGAACATTGTTCTTTGCTGATCAATAAGCTGTGGGGGACATCCACTTCCTAGCTGTATGTTAGTTGGTCCTCACCTGCAGGGCTGCTGGCCCTCTTGTAGTTCGGTTCCATCATGTTCTTCTGCTCTAGGAAGCTCCAAACCTGAGGGAGAAAAGGCAGAGGAAAAGTGAGACTGTAGTGAGACTGTAGTGAGACTGTGCACTGAGACACGGCTGACACAAGGCTTGGAGCATTGGACTGTATCAGTTTGCCGATACACCTCATACACTCAGTGTTGTTCACCACCGATATGACGCAGTTTGATTGATTACATGTGTATTGTACCAACTGATGAATACCACACTGGCTCTCAATGGGAAGACCCGAACATGAACCGGTTCTAATGTGACATTTTGATCAGATTCCAGACGAGTATGCATTCGTTTCTTCGTACTCTTACTGGTTTCAAAAGTTTTAATGGCCCATGGTCTAAATGCGGTCTACATTTGGGGGGCCGTGACATTTTAAGACAGAATATCGGCACAAAATATCGTCTATCACCTTCTCTTGGTCGAGGCTGCCGTCCACGTAGTTCTGCCCTGATGTTCTGCTCAGCAACATGGGGAGCTGGGTGTTGATGTACCTCAGCTTGTCTGTGGTGTCCATGGCGGCCTCGCTGGGCAGCTCCTGAAGAGGAACCAAGAAGTCATTAGAACAATAAAAGACAATAAATGAGCATCCTAAGACATCCTGAAATGAGAGGTAAGGTTCAGTGAGGACCTCCACAGGCACACAGGTCATCCTGTAGTAGAGGTTGGTGACTCCCTGCTCAACGCTGTCCAATATGTCCTCCGCCTTCTTCAGCTCCACTTCTAATCGTCGGACGCGATCGTCTTCCCGCTGCAGCTCTGCCTCCGTTTGTTCCTTCAGCTGGTCAAACCTTTACACAAACAGACAGGGGTTGTTTTTAAGACACGTAATAAAAGCAATGAAAGCGACCTCTAAAAGTGGCAGTACGGCGTCTCGCTGAGCAGTGTACAATGACGCTTTTAATGGCCCCGTTTGAAGCTGTCCCATATACCTCCTGAGCCATATTGCCAAGCTTCATTCCTCTTCAGCATGAATAAAAAATAGCTCCCTGTCCCAGATGTCTGAGAGGATTAAGATGTAACGGCGAGGGGAGGATGAGATATTGAATGTCATTGTGCGATAGTACATTTTGAGAACGGCTCGGGGTGACGGGAGAAGGGATGAAGAAAACATCTCGGGAGGAATCAGTCGAGACATCCATCAGGACCGAAGTCGCACCAGGTTCTTTAACAGTTTGCCTCGCTGCGCCGGGCCGATAAAGCAAGTATCCAGGCTGCCACACTGAGACGCTTTCAAATAATCATCACCCTCATTATCACCCTCCAAACACCACACGTTGTCTTGTGTTCAATCTTAAAAGACAGACACGGGGATCCAGATTAGTGGCTCAAATCATGTGGCGAGCCGAGCATCCATAATGCAAAGTCAGACTGCCAACGTTCCTTCCCTTTATCCGTCTTAACGAGTCATTTCATCTGGTATTGAGTCTTGAAATCTAAAATCGCAAGAGCGATAATCTGTCAATGGGGTGAGATCATTCCACATTTCCAATTCAAATCAAATGTTCTTGAATTATTTGTCAATTTTCTTGACACTAAGTGAAGTGACCTGCCGTATTCAGCCTTGTTTCAAGATATTGAGATTTCTCGAAAATACCTATAAAAAAAAAGTACAACTGCATTGGGAAAAAAAGTGGAATTATTTCACACCAGTTATTTTAAAGGTGCTGCATATAGCATTTATTCATTTAACATTAGTATGTGATGGTCAAATAGTAACACCTTAATATACAGTAATTACTTTAAACAAATGCGACCATTTGTGCTGGAAAAACAATCTCCCTCTGTACCGTAAAGCTAATGTCTCCAAAATAATTCTACAGGTAGCACCTTTAAAGAGCAACTAAACTCCATATCGAAATCTGTATGTAGCCTGACCTCTTCAGGCGAAAAGCAGGGTACTGAACTGGTCATCTCCTATTGGCTGCTGTGGTGCCAGGTGATGTCACCTTCCATAAAGTACAAAAAGGTGGTGACATCACCTGCCACCAAAAGCTCAGTACCCTGCTTTTCACCCGTAGAGGTCAGGCTACATACAGATATAGGTTTAGTCGCTCTTTAAGTATTTCAAGACTGAATATGAGACTAAATGACTTGTAAGATGTACAGTACGTTCTTTGTTTAGACAGCATAGCGGCGCTCCAGCGACGGTACCTCATAGATCCAGGTCCCACGCTGAACTTGAGGCGGGTGTACTGTAACTCCAGCTCAGCAAGGGTGTCGGTCCTCTGCTTGACCAGGTCTTCACACAGGGTCATCTGGATGTGGAGCTGCTCCTCTGTGGCTCGCTGAGACACCAGCTTCTTCACTAGCTCCTAGTTAGAGGGGTAGAAACCACATCAGACAGACAGATTCCAGCAGCTATTAAGGCACCCTGGTCACATAATAACAATAATAATAATGTTTCTTAACAAATGTACAAAGTGCTGTAAAATAAAAGGAGTGAAAGAAGACCTGGGCTCCATTAAGACTGCATTAATGCTCAGAGGCTCGTTAAAGGGGATTCGTCAAATTGAGAAACCATATGATATATGACAAACAAATGATCAATACTATTATAGCATAATGGCAGCCAAACAGTACAATACAAACAATATCAAGTGCTCATTTATAAAAACGAGTTTTCAGCGTTGTCTTGAAAGTGCTATTCAGATTTCCTCAGGCAGGATGTTCCAGAGTTTAGGGGTCCTCAGTAATGGGGTTTCATCATAGAATTATGAAATTATCATAATCATGGACATCTAATTTAGTGAAAGAGTGGTCAAAGTGTTGATCTTAGTATTGTCTCCATACAAGTGCATTGTTGTGATAATGGGGTCATTCTTTGGCCATATAGCCTTGGGGGGGCTAGTTCATGGTTCGGGATATGTAGCTTTACCTCTTGTTCTCGGTAAAGCACTTTGGATTAACCTGCTGTGTAAAGAATCAATGCAACTTGACTTGAATTGTCTACCTGCAGATCAATGCAGCCCAGGGCCTCTCTCAGCGCTTCCATATCCTCCACCGGCTTGATGGAAACAGTCGGGCCGACGCAAGACTGCTTGGCTGTAGAGGCACACAGAGAGTAGAGTCGTGATAGATAGTAGCACAACAGACGTGTATTTATCTGAAAATGTCCCAGACTTAAATATTATACTTTGCTACATTTGAAATCGCTTCCATAACAGAGTACAGTTTACAAGTGATGAGAGACAGAAACAAGGAGGCGGGAATCAGTGAATGTCAGCCGATTCAAACCCATGGCCTTGGCCTGTTTGGATTTACAGCTCTGACTATTTGAGTATGTTGTACTGAATTGTTGTGTGGATTCATGCTTTACTTTCTTTACGCACTGTATTTTGTAACGTTGTTTTTTACATTTCTATTGAAATAAACTAGTTTGAAGTCTGCGCCGCCTTTTAAATTGTAAGGGAACTATCATATGCAATAGCACTCAGTTGCTGTACATTTTATACGCTAATTATAATTAATGAGCTACACTGTACTAAGCAATTGACGACTTCAATACCCTAAAATCATGTAATGTGACGTCAGTAAGCTAAATGTCTTCTTAGTGTGTGGTGGAGGTGGAGGCGGTGAAGAGGTTCAGCCATTCCTGGTGAGTCCAGCTTTATCTGCTGTTTAGGAGACAATTTAGGATTTTGCTTTTGAGTTTTGATTTCTCTCTTGCTGATTTCCCATCAGTGACTATATTTAATTTAATTTGGGCAAAATAGGAGAATCTACAGCGTCTCAGTTAGTGGGAATTGGACGCTCTTCTTTATTGCAGCTGTGATTTAGACTCATAAGACTGGTGTATTTTTACATTAAAATGTTGCTTAGTGCAGCTTTTAGGAGATATTTTGGTTATCTCCTTCCACTGTGATTTGTTCTTGTTTCATATTTGGTGGCTCAGAACTGCAATCCAAAATGGCATTGACGGTGTTCGGGGATTTGTTGGTTGCATAACCTGAAACAGCACAGCATGACTTCAGTGAATGACACCAACAGTTGAGTGCAATACGCCTTGTGTACCTTTCATGGCTTCGGACTCTCTTTTCTGTGTGAAAGGAAAGAAAGAAACAAATCACTGATTATCCCACTTATTTCTCCTCCTCAAAATCTCTGCTTAGTTGCCTTTCCTTTCTTAATAATAATGATTGATAATTAATAATAATAATGTATACTTTATTGTCACATTGTTCTTACCGTGTCTTTCAACCTGTTCTGTCCCCTGCTGCTGCGTTGATCCCCATCCATTCGCTCCTCCAGCTCCTCTTTCATTGCCCTCAATTCATCCACCTCGCTATCCATCCTCCTTTTCTCCTCCATCGCCTCATGTTCCATCTCAAAGAGCTTGCTCTGATGGACGGGAAAGAAACTCAATAATACCAATTTCGTCTACTGGAGATCTCCGGCGTCTTTTTTACTTATCAATTTTTAATTTGGGGGAATTTTAGAGCACTTCAACCATCATGTCCAAAATGTCAACTTTTCAGGAAGTACGAAAGACAAGTTTGTTCTTAAGTAGACCCAGACCCATGTGGGGAGATAACAATGGTGAGAGGGAAATTAGTATTTGAATAGTCATTCTTATACATTCTGTAATTGGGATCATTTCTAGTGAAATAAAATACAGTGAAAATAAACTACTCCTCATTTTGCCGGGGACCCCCTGAAAGACCCCTGGGGGCCCCCGACCTCTAGTTTGAGAGCCACTGCTGTAAACACCGGACCACCTTGCCGCCCTGTAGTCAGGTTTGTGGTGGTGAATATTGCACACACTGTACAGAAGTCTTACGGTTGTGCTTAGTGCAGCGGCTACTGCTGACCGGGACATTTTGTCCACTCTGCCCAACTCTGTATGGCCAACAGTCACTGCACTCTGTAGCTGCTCCAGGACCATGGGCATCTCCTGCATATCCTAAACACACCAAATATACAGTTCAAGACAACAGCTGAATAGGACGATAGCTCTCTATTGGCAGGTTACATCACCACTCATATCGTTTTTTATGTTAGCCAAAGGTGCGAGCATCTCCATGTGCTGATGTGTTTCAGAGACCGTAGGGTTTCCATTAGGTCCTTGTTGAACTGCCGGGTCTGAAATGCCTGTGGCAGTGACCTTTATAGCAGATGAACCACAAGTTGCTCTGGAAGATTGCTTCTTCCATTTCACATTTCTCCACAATTCAAATTACTTGTGGAAGCATTTGGCTAGCTAGTCGAATTTATGATTGTGAGGTTTTTCATTTTGTTTGTTGGACTTCTTGGTTGTAAGTGGGCTTCATCCTTTGTTGCTGTGACAGCGTAGTAAGTGCAGGTTAGTGGCAAAGTTAGTTGTTGAGTTATTGAGCTATCATTGGTGATTTTATATCATTTTTCAATGTTATACTTTCATTTGCCAAGACACTAGCGGCTGACAAACTAGTGCTAAGCTAATTTGATCTATTATCTATTATCCAGGTTTGAAAGTTTGCTGACTACATATGTTCTCCGTCAGCAACACCATGCTTCACACTCACACAATTACAACCGTTCATACCTGGAAGCTGCCCAGTACAACCACAGTCTCCCACTGGAGTAGTGCATGGGTCATGTGCCTTGATAAATCGCCTTAATGAAGGAGGGGCACAATAAGGGGATCCCACCGCCCCGATACCACTTGCCTTCATATTGTGTATATGACAGTACGGCTTACCAGCTGCAGGTGTTCATGAACCTGCATATAGGTGCCGTGGATTTTCTCGGCCTCTATGATCTTGATCTTCATCTTCTCCTGGTTGTTCTCCAGCTGTCGCACCCGCTGACATGGGACAACCAAGAAAACAGTCACGTGTTAGAGTGGTGCTGCCATGAAATGTGAATGAAATCATGCAGTGGTAGGTGGTGTTTACTTTATAGGAGTGTCCCCTGTCCATGTGCTCATGTTCTCATGTTCTCATAGACACGAGTTGTGCCGAGTAGTTCGGGCACATACTGACCTGGCTGTGGGTGTGTTCGCTGTCGGGAGTTTTAAGCTTCAGGGTTTTCAACGCCTCCTCCATCTCCGTCAACTGGGATTCTTTGGCCTTCACTGCGAACGTTAGTTTGTCGTGCTCATTGATCAGGACGCGAACCTGATGCTTCTCCTGTTCTACTTTGCTCTGGATGTGCAGACGAGACATTGCAAACAAAAAGAGTAACGGAAAGACAAACAACAAAAACAGACTGTGAGTCAGTGTGGCGGACAGATCGGCAGATACGGCGACGTCACAACTCAGGGATCAACCAGACTGGGACATTAACAAGGATGGCAGGGCGGCCCAGTTGCTAGAGAGACCGTCTTTCAGCCAGGAGACCCGGGGTCGAGCCGCTGTTGTGGCAAAGTACCCACCCTGCTGAAGTGTCCTTGAGCAAAACACCACCCGTACACCTGCTTACTCGTCGCAGGTCACCGTTTAGCTGATTAAAATGTGACCGTAGATGGCTAATAAAACAATGACCTGGTTGATTTGGGGATTTACTAGCCACTGTATAGCCCAGTCAAACATTAATAATGTAATACTTTATCGCTCCGTCAGGGTCCGCTACAGCACAGCACCCCTGGAGCTGGTAGGGATTAGTCGTCTTGCTCAAGGGCACTTCGGCAGCAGGGGTTGAACCCCCGGGCGCTCTGGTTGAAGGGTGGTTTCTCTGACCAGTGTAGACAGTTGGGGACAACACACAGAGAGAGAGAGAGAGAGAGAGAGAGAGAGAGAGGGGTGTGGTACCTCCAGGGTTAGGCCCCCTGGCTTGGTCAGGGACTTGAACAGGGGCTTCTGGCGTAGAGGAGGTTTCAGTTTCGCTGCACTGTCCTCCGCCCACATCCGCTTCTCTGAAAGTAAAGATGGTGGTGGGTCGTAGGGACGAGGCTCTAGGATGAACTGCAGTCGTGTTGGAACGTCAGGTAGCTTTGTCTTTCACACGACTACACCCAGTCAAAAAGTCCCCGTGGTATTGCTACAGTATTCTCAGTGGTGCGTTCATCGACGTCGTTGTGCTTTATGGTAGTTTTATCTCCTATAACACTTCATTTGCCACATGTGCGGTGCTCAATGTGGAGTTTATAGTTATGGTACTTGGTCCCTGCCCTCCATGGTGTCACTTTAAGTTCCTACAGAGTTTATAGTGACCCTTCCATATTTCCTATGGTATCTATTCGTACAATATTCCTATAGAGACTTGTGTTTTTTGCTGTGATATTTGCATACAATTTTTTAATTATTATTAATTATTATTATTATACAAAATTACTATAGTTTGTTATCTATCAAATGTTAAAATGTGCCTGGTCACGCCGACTCTTTAAATACCTATTTGTTGCATCCGACGCCGACGCTGTAGTAACGTCGGCGTCATGCGACCCGCCCCGTCCTGGGCGGAAAGACGCTCCATGTTTAGGAGTAGAGTCCGTCTCTATTCATGGTCCGACGCCGTTCCTCCATCTAAACCTGTCAGTCCGGCAGGTTTAATGAAACGGTAGAACCGGTGGAACCTTCAACACGTTCCTACGTTCCATGACGTCACACACAGCGCGGTATATGATGTCATTCGTGTTTTTGTATATTGTCCAATTCGTTCAATCGTTCGTCTTCATGCGTCGAGCTCACACCGATGATTTTTAACCTTAAAAATAAAAGCGTCCAATATGTTATAAATATATATAAAAATGTCAACTTCGTGTTGATTTTACTATTTGAATTAGGAAGAAGATCCGAAACCGAATCAACCCGTTTCGTTATTGCCCGTGTAAGACGACCTGATTGGTCCAAATGACCACACCCACTCCTGAACCAATAACAAAGACTGTGATTCTGGTACCTACTCTGTCAGTATGAACAGATCAGCTACCATCATTATTATTGTCCATGTTCATACCGAGTCAACTTTTGATGATTACCTCCATTTCTCCTACCTGGACTGTCTGGGGTTTATTCTTAATGCCAACAATCGCTCTTTATTCTTGTTGAACGTTTTAGTTCAAATTGATTTCATCTGCTAAGTAGCAGCGATCACACACACCCGGCTACAGTACAAGCACATTGAACAACACCCTTGACCTTGTTATGTCACACGTTCTCTTCCGTCCTGAGATTCAGCTCAATTTCTGACACCCGGATTGACTGTACAAACAAACGTTTTTTATTCAAGGATGGCAGCAGACAGTTCATCTCAATTTCAGCTTCATCGGTGACTGAGAATGTGCACACAAGTTGACTGACAGCAGCATAACTAATCTCGCCTTTTCCACACAATGTTTCCATTATTTAAAGGCTAAATCATTTATATCAAACAGTGCATTTTTCACTAAACCCCACACATTTGTTCGCTATGTATTCATACCCTAAATACCCCAAAACATTCTAAAGTATTGCATTATCTAAAAGGTAACAGGTTACAACAATAACATGTCTTCAAAGGAAAAGTCTAACAGGAAACATTAATTTCAAGTGTCTATTTGCTATTAACACAAACATCAGCTAACACTAAAACATGATATTCTGCCTCTTTTCAAAACCAATTGACTGACGACACATATTCCCCGTTTTGTAGATGCCCTTGGGTCAACCTTCAACACAAAATCAATAACATGAACAATCAATCACTACGAATCAATACCACAGGGGTTCTTGTGCCGCCATGATTGAGGGACAAATGGCAGCTATAAAAAGCATAAAATGGCGTGTAGTTATAGTACCAGTGTTAACCAGTAATGGGTCTAAATCATGATCACACTCATAATAGTGAACTGGTAAATTGCTTCAATAATACATCTAGGACCTAGGACCCAATACTGTGTCCCCAGTCATTAAAAGGGAAGAAAGGTGTCAACTTACAGACCTTTAGCTGGGTTTAATAACCTTACCTGATATAAGAAAATATATACAATGTAAGGCTTGTACACGTCACTCTTTCTATATCCAAATGAGAGACCATCCGGTCGACGTCCATGTGAGAAATACATTCATGAAATACTATTTCCTGTGTCGGAGAACGCTTATTATAGTCAAAGTTCACATTACACGTGTCACACCTATGGTGTGTAGATATCCCTGCTCTTAAAGAGGAAACATCCCTTTATCATCTGATAGAAATGAGGGTGCCACTTTGCTTGAGGTGCATTGTGAGGCTTCATGAAAACATTGAAATAATATCAGATTACTTGCATTACAAAACATGAAATGCAGTATAATGCATTATGAGTCTGGCATGACTGTGTTAGCCCCACATTAGCTATGTTATTAGCTATACATACAGTTGTATGCATATTGGAAAATATTCTACCCATGGAGTTGGATATTATGTTCCATTTCTAACTGCAATGCATCCATAATGTGCGTATGAGGTGCTGAAGATGCCAACGTTCAAAGTCAATTGTTCAGGGTTCCCACTTTTCCTTGACTTTCCATAACTACGTCAGAGTGCTGCGGTGACCTAACAATGTTCTTCCTTCCTGTTGTTTTCCTAAAAGGATGAACAGTCTGGTTTTCACTCTAGTTGGAGTGTACAATTCCCTGATATTCCCTGACTTCCCCCAGAGAATGTATCAAATTCCCTGACTTTCCCTGTCCATAATACACCTCTCTAAATTCCATGGTATTCCAGGACATCCACGACCAGGGGGAACCCCGAGTGTTACTGAAATGATCAAACCAATTAAAACACTTCATCTATGGGCGGCATAGAAATGAACGAGCCACATTCTGGCTCTCCGTTAAAACCACTGCCCTTTGCTCGTAGGGTGGCCTCGTAAGGTCACAGGTTTGAGTCCCACAACAAGCCAGTGTGTCCGGCAGCCGTGCGTCCCGTTGAAGTGTCCTTGAGCAAGACGCTGAACCTGCTACCTGCTCGCTCATTGGATAAGAACATCAGCTAAATACCTAAAATACACATTCAAAGGTGAATAGAACTACTGCACTGACAAGTGTCTAGACGGGGCGCTGTGGATCACAGCCCAGTCTGGGAGTCATGGCTTTGACGGATGTCATGGACGAGGACTCTCGCAACCTGTGGCCGGCGTCAAACTCGCATTTGAATTTCCTCATCCTGAGTAAAAGAGGTAAAGTCAAAAGTTAGATCATCACTGTCTTCCATTTTCGTTCGGATGATGCGATATTGATTGTGTCTGTGGCGAATGGAGATCAGAAATAGGCGAGAGGTGATGAAACTTTTCTTTTGAGACTTTGTTTATGACATCGATTTGACATTGTTGGATACACACCGTTTCAGCTGTGTCTGCCGTCTCCTCTCCCTCGGTGTGTTCACTGTTGGGGTTGGACATCTCCAAGTCAGACAGGGCGCTTTCCACCGTCTCCTCATCATAGTCCGTCTGGTACTCGTCAGACAATTCCTCTGAAGGCAGAGGGAGACAACATGAGCAGCAGCACTCTTTGTTATCAAATAGTGGTTTGAATGAATGAATTAATCTTTATTTCGAACAACAACAAAAATATTAGAAAAAATTAAGTATATATATATACAGTACATGAAAAATACAATAAAATGTAAATGAAAATAATGTTTTACATCACTTATATAAGGCTGGCTCGAAAAGGGATAGGAAGAAGCAGAGGCTTATCTAGTCCTACCCCCATTCTCAACTGTTCAACTATTATACTTAAGAAAATAATAGTGCAATAAACATTATATATGTACAAATACTTCATCCTCAAAATCCATATAACTATCCACACACTACACCACCATTTATGCTACAATAACAAATCACCATACACAATAGATACACATACCCTTATCAACCACTTTCATCCTCTTTCGTAAAGATCTATTTTTTGTAATGTTCCAAACATGATGTACGCCACTTTCAAACATGAAACACACTCAGAATGAACGATGGAACAAAGTTACAATGACTTTTAAAAAAAGATAGTAGGTAAGTCCTTGTATGACAAAATGACAACACTCATTTTCAGACTTTATCCTCGTTTTGAATTGAATTATGAACCCGAGGAGGTTGCAATGATGAAAAGCGTGGTGTCGTTTTTTAATTTCTCTCTGACTATATGACTAAGTATTAAAGGTATTTCCAGACCTGAATCAGAAGTATACGACTCATTTTTTCTATGGATATAAAACATTTAGGAAATAAACTCTTCCTTTACATATTTCACTGATCACTAACCTTCGATCAGGGCATTCTTGGCAGGTTCAATTCTCGACACGATCTCTGCCAGGTCGGTGAAGAAGGCATTCGGACAGGTGACCACCTGAAAGACACACAGTGGCGCCGGTCATTCCAATGAAGAGTGTTTTTCACTGTATCAATCTAAATCAGCTTAAATTTCCGTTGAATTACCTATTCTTACAGGTTTAAAATAGATATCACTAAAACAAAGACATAGAAAGAAGAAATAACGGTGTGCTCAAACTTTGGCAAGAAACCAACCATCATTGTGTTGCTGTCAGGTGATAACCTCATATCTCCATAATGTCAACTAATTCACCAACCATGGAAAACCGCCTTGTTTTCATTCCAGTGGGTGTTTGGAAAGGGTTTCATAAGCCCTGGGGTCCTGACATCGGAGTTACAAGGTTTTCACAAGACAACAGCGACTTAAACGTTTCTTTCCATTCCAGAAATCGATCTATTGGTGAAATAATTGACGTGAGTACGCACATCCACGTATTTCACCAATGCTCGACAAGGATTAAACTATAAAACTCAAAGTAGGTCCACACAACTTTCTGTGCTATATTGCAGCAAAACACTGTTTTGACTGACAAAGGTCCAGACGAAGACTGTTTGCCATAATAAACAAATTGTTGGTAAAACGACAACAATGGAAAGTGCCACTGTGGCCGGTCTCTAACTCACATGGTCACTTTTGGTTGTGTGGAACTCCTCTTGATGTCGGTCTTTAAGCATGTTGTCCACCACCCCGCTGCGCTGCCACACGTCAAACAGCGTCTTCCCATGCTGGTATCCCACCTCCTGGGGCAACAGCGAAAGAGGATTAGGGTGAGATTCGAAGCCCGCAGATGGGAAAGCCATGGGGAACGGCAAGGAGGAACAGAGGGGCAACTCACAGCGATCTCATCAAACTTGCCAAACTCCAGCGTGCCGTAGCGGTTGATGGGCGGCCGGATGTACTCGCAGTATTCGCTGTCTTTGACCAGTTCCAACTGCCGGACACAGCAGACGTAGGCCAGCCGGGTTTGGATCTCCGCCATGTTCAGGACCTGGTGACAATGTGGAAGGAAAATGAGTCGGATTTGTCTGTTCAGTGGCTGTCGCTGCTCATGCTAACTACACAGTTCCTCTTCTGTTTATTATTATTATTTTATATAACTGCTGTTGCAAACCATAAACACATCACTTCCTGTGCGCCAGAGGATTTTTCCAGGCAAAGACCTACCAGACACCGGCTGTTTAGAACAGCAAATGTAAAAGCTTTCATGAGCTGAATATAGGTTTAATCACTATTTAAATAAAAAATATTCTAAAGAGTTCCTAAGCCCCGATATCTCTTAAATGAATCAATACAAATGACCAAGTACATTTGACATCTATGGTAAAGATCACCTTGATTTTCTCTGCCAGTGGGTTGAAGCGCTTCCACAGCAGCCACCAGCCGCTCAGGGAGTCACCATAGTTGGTCAGGTTGGTGTCGTCCTGGCTGCCAACATCGATTGCGATCACAACCTTGGCCCCCATGGAGCGAGCCACGTCACCTAGAGAGCGAAACAGGCCAAAGGGATTTAGATAATACTCCGGGTCTTAGGTTCCCACAAATAAGTAGTAGAAGAAGCAATACTGAATTTGTCTATCAGCACACATATTTAAACATCAATGTATCACTGTCAAATTCATTTTAATATATTGGTATAATTACTGTAAACAAATGAGACCATGGTGGAGATGATTGGTGGCATCCATCTCATACCAGTGATATTGTTAGTGCTAGTATTTCTCAAAATCAAGACCACATTTCCCATAAAACCTGTTGCATTTCTGGCTTTACTAAAGAGGATAAACACGTTGGAAGGGTTCTTTCCACAATACTACTAATATTGTGATCGCTGATGCCCTTTTGATGTCCGTCCGTTTACCTCCATGTCGATGTGTGAAAGGTACTGAGGCATTCTGTGTTGTCTGTGTTTACCGGCAGCAACGTAGGCTACTATGAGGACAAATGATTACGAAGATGAAGAATTCTACTTCGACGGCTCTGGCTACCGGTTTGAGCCAGAATACACGGACACGGAACTCGGACACAGATGAGAAGAGAGCAAGAGAAAAGAGACTGAAGAAGGTGCGCAGCCATCCGAAGGTGCGCAGCCATCCGAAGGTGCGCAGCCATCCGAAGGTGCGGCCGAGGCTAGACTGAGAATTTCGGGGGACTTTTGGTGCCCAGAGAGGAGGGAGGTTTGGGTAGTGGGGAGTGGGATCTGCAGGAAAACTGTAGAAAGTTCAATACTTCACCGATCAGTGAAGTTGTGGTCTCATGGGGTCAGTTTCATGGTAGAAAGTCCTGCAAATAGGGTCTAAGGTCCAAAATAGCGAACTTATCCTTTAAGTTCACTTTTGTCCTTTTGAAAAGTAGGCGGATATGTGACTTTGGAATGACACTCTGAGTGGAGGAAGGAAAAACAACTACTGCCCTCTCTGCATTACGCACCAGGCAAGTTGTTGATATAACCCCCGTCCATGAGTAAATGTCCATCTTTGGGGTCACAGAGAGGTGGTAGGTAACCAGACAGTGACATACTGGCCCGGACATACCGCCACAGTGAACCTGTAAGGGAGTGACAAGACTAGGGTCAACTGGTTGACAAATACAAACGAAAGACAAACTAGTACGAGTACAAACGTCATTATAAAGCTGATTTCAAAACAGTGGTACAAAGTCAATAAGATAAACAATAAAAGAGGCAGACATGAATTAAAAACCAGATACATGAGAATAAATCAGGCAAATACTTAGAGAATGAAATGGGCGAAAACAAAATTCTATACATTCTGATGTTTGTCTGCTGATTGTATTGTAAGAAAAGTTTTTCTACGATGCTAATGGGCTTATAATATGCTTGTAATGCATTATAATGCACTTGAAGTAAAGTGTTACTGGGTCTTTCTGTCAAGTGTATTTTAAGAGGTGATTTAAAAGACAACTCTTATTTTGTCTCGGTGCCTCACGCAGGTGTGATCCAAAGCCTAAGTGAAGGTTTACATCGACATTTTAAGCATTTAGCCGACACTCATTCTGAGTGAATGTGTAGGTAGGGGTTCTGTCTTTCTAAAGGACACTTTGACGGGACACATGGACGTTGATGGACACATTGACCGCTGCATGCATCGATCCTGTGGGACGGGACAGTCTCTCCGACCACCAGCCCACCCTGCCACCGCTGGCCGCCAGGCACATTTAGTCTTTTAGCCAAGATTTGAGAAAACAACTCTGCACTCTGAGGGGATTTAAAGACCTGAGGTGTAGCTAGGGGTTTTAAGAGACGGAAGGGAACAAGCAAAGGTACACAGACCGTCAGTGTGAACTCTCATGGCGGAAGCTGTGATATCTGTTGTTATGTTGAAGTACGGTATCCACAGGTCCTAGGAAAGGAGAGGAGGGGTGATGAAAGAGGAAAAAAGAAACGCGTATAGATTAGTATCCGACTACAAATGGTGAAAAAGACAATCTCACAACTCCGGTTGCTGGGTATTTAAAGGATACGTTTGCTATTTTGGACCTTAGACCCTATTTGCGAACTTTCTACCATGCAAATGACACGTAGAGACCATCATTTCTCACTTTAACCCCTGTGCACACGTGCTACCATATACAATCAAAGTACAGCTCCTTAGTTGAACATTTAAGTAACTTAAGTAACATGATTTACTATGCAGCTGAATTCAAATGACGCGTTACAGTAATTACAGATGGGTAAACATGCACAGCAGCGCTAGAAACAGTCTAGAAACAGGGCATACACATTTTCCCAACATAATTTGAGAGGCAATATCTCATAGATTAATAATAATAATAATAATGTGTTTATTTATATAGCACTTTTCTCAAAATAAAAAAAGTGACAAAGTGCTTTATATTAAAATAAGTATAAATTATCATAATTACAATAAAAGGAATAAGCAATCCAAAAATAAGCCAAAATTATAGTTAGAACAAGAAAATAAAAACAAGGATAAAACACAAGTTAAAAAAAATGTAGATAAAACAATAAATCAATAAAACTATGAGAAGGCCTTTGTATAAAAGTGAGTTTTAAGAAGTTATTTAAAGGACAATACAGATTTTGTTTGCCTGAGATGCCCATTTTTGGTTAATTGTTATTTGTGGTGATCTAATAATTGAAGGTTATTCTACTGTTGCAGTCACTGTAAGTCACCCTGAATAAGAGAGTCAAGCTAAATGCCTAGAGGAAGTTCGGGAGAGTCCCTACCTCTATCTGTTTGCCCTTGAAGATGGAGCTAATGCTGGAGTTGAAGGAAGCTCCAGAAAACATGGAGGTGACGGGGTAGGTCAGGTCCAGGACTTTCTTGAAGATAGAGGTCATATCCTGAGGACGGAAACAAAACAAAAACAACATAAAAAACATCAATATGTAATCAGCTTTTTATTGCATTGATGAACTGGTGCAAAGGTGTAATGACAACGGCAGCGTGTTGTATTCATCTTTACATTTCACCAGGTCTTGTAATAAAGAGATCTTTCCCTCATAATTACTAGATCTTCTCTTGTTATTATGAGATCTTGGATTGTTGATAAACACTGGTAAGATTATGGTACATATGTCTGAATTATTGATATATAACTTAACTATAATTTAACTGAATAGTTTGAAAATATGTTATTCCACATAGCTAAAGTGAAAAAGGTGTGCATGGACATTTTCCCTTAACTCCAGAATAAGAGAAACGTTCTCATAATAATGAGATTAAAAAATTATTGATATTATGAAATCCTTTTCTCATAATAATGACAACCCAAGAGCTAAGACTTTGTTACTACGAGAAAATATTTCAAGATGAATGCAATACGCTTTCGTATGTGCTGGATTTTCGTTTCTTCAGGATGACGTTCACCCACCATGGCCCATGCGCGAGCCCGGACCCTCATTCGACTGTTGCTCTTCTCCTCGGCGTACAGCGCCCCTATGAAGGAGCCGATGGAGGTGCCACCCACCATGTCGATAGGGATCCCTGCCTCGTTCAGCGCCCGCAGGATGCCGACCTGAGAGCACCCCCTGAAATGAGCCAGACTTCCATCAAATAACATCACAAATGACATTTGGTGGACGCTCAAACACTGCCAGAAATGTCCATCTTAGCGTTATTCCTTTAGTCTCATATTCAGTCTTAAAATCTTATTTTTCTTGAATATTTTTGTCCATGGGGTGAAGTAATTCCCCTCGTTTCCAACATCGTTTCACTTCTTTCAAGGATTTCCGAGCAACAAGCGTCAATATGTTGAAATGAGGCAGAATAATGTAGATCACTCCAGTGACAAAATGCCACTCGATTCAAGAAAAATTATTTAAACACGTTGATCTGCATTGGAAACAAATGAAACTAGAATTTGACCTTTTTTTTTCAGCTCGTTTCATGAAAAATAATAACTTTACGCCACAATACTAAATGAAGTGAATTACTAAGATGGATATTTTTGCAGTGAGTGCACACATTTTTAGCATGGGTGGCCCTAACCTAACAAACCCACTCAAATAATGGAGGATTGGACAAAAACCACAGGTAGCACTTCATGAGAAACAGGCATATGCAATAAATGATCTAACTAGCCACGTTTCTACCAGGTCTCTCAGTGTACAGCTGACAGTATTACCTACCTTACCAGAGCTCCAGGACAAGCCAGAGCAATAAGGGAAAAGAAACAGATAAACAGACAAAGAGACAGAGAGGACCTCAGTCTTTACACTCAGAAATGACATCCATCCTCCATAATGCTCAGAACCATTTCACCCTACTGAATATAGCTTTTTTTTAAAATATATATATATATTTCATGAGGTGAATGTTGTATATTGCACATGGCGATTACATTATCTGGACTATATCCTTGTAATCAATCTTGGCAGGGCGGCAGTATCTCAGGAGGGAGTGTTCCCGACCCGTAACCGCAAGGTTGGCGGTTCGAGCCCAGCACCTCCTGGGGAAAAATCTGTCGTAGTGTCCTTGAGCAAAACATCTAACCCCAAATCGCTCCCATTGAGCCTTGCATGTCTGCCTCCACCAACAGTATGATATGTAAGTCGCTTTGGATAAAAGCGTCTGTTAAATGCTGTAATGTACTGAATCTTGTGCAGGAGTCCATTTATTGCACAGGACTAATGCTCCAACACCACGAGGCACTACCTTTTTATAGTTATGGTTTTGTATAGTGTATTATTTATATAATCCTCTGTATTGACTTACTATTACCTGTATTTTATTATCTTTCCCTATTTCTGGTATTGTTCTGCCAATTGCTGCTGTGACACCTGAATTTCCGCTTGGGGATCAATAAAGTGCAATCTAATATAATCTATCTATGTTAAGATGTGAGTTGTCACTAGCTGGGTTTCCATCCAAGCAATTTGTCTGCAAGTTTTGATGTATTGATTAAGAAATGTTAAGAAAAGTCGTGACTGTCGCATTTGCCAAATACATTTATATACATAGCTATGTTTGTCTGTAAAATATATATCCACCACGACCTAACGGACATATTATATGCTCTGTTGTTACCATGTATAAATCTCCTTCGTGCACGGCCATTCTTTGGTGCATTAGAATATTGCTAAGTGCATTTCTTTTTCATGGTCATGATATATGGCCAACATTAGCTGACACTATAGTTTCACTTGACAAGACTTTTATGTAAAAATACGCCCATCTAATCAGCCTAAAACACTTAGTGGGGCTGCAGAAGAGAAGAGCGTCCCATCCCCTCTAATCGAGATGCAGTAGATGCACCCTATTTGCCCAAATGCTGTTCTGGTGTTGGTCTGGACTCTCCTCCACCCACAGGAAGTGACTAAATGAAATGTAATAGCAAAATACAATGTTACAATGATTTGTTTTACTAATGGAGCTACGATTAACATCAGGAGGATTGTTCATTTGCTTCAACCCATCTGATGCAAACACCTAATCTGCATTACATTTTTAGTGACATTTCAAAAGTTCGCTAAAATTGAGCTCTTACAGTTGGATAGAAACGTACAGTAGCTAATATGTCCCTGCACCAAGGTCACAAAGACTAATTCCAGCACATTTATAGTACTGGGCAAATTCAGTGATTCTGAATTGTGATTGCAGGATATATAATGGCTTCCAGGGCTCAGTATTACAGTGCTGGTAAATGTGATGCATTTTGTTGTCAAAAGTTACATACACACGTAAAGAACATGTGTATCATGGCAGTCTTGAGTTTCCAATGATTTCTACAACTCTTATTTTTCTCTGATGGAATGATTGGAGCACACATGTCTTTGTCACCAAAAACATTCATGAATTTTGGTATTTGTAGATATACATGTTCTTTACAAGTGGATGTAAACTTTGGCCCACAACTGTATTTAGAGCAGCAGTACCTGGCGCCTCCTCCGCCCAGCACAAGGGCAATGCTGTTGCCTGTCAGGACCCGGGCCAAACGGGAGAAGTCAGAATGACGATCTGGAGGCTTCTCAAACACACGCTGGTACATCTCTAGCTGAAAAACACACACACACACACACACATACACACACATACACACACATACACGCGCACAGGTCCAGAATTTGCTCAGTAGACCACAACTGCTCTCAAAGGGCTCTGGTTGGTGAGCGTTGGAAAATGGCATGCAACAATGCAGGAAATGTCAAAGGCCGACTCGCTGGCAGTGCTGCAAGTTCAACAGCCTCCTGGCGTCAAGGCTTCTGACTGTGAGGACTGGAGAATGGATTACTGTGTGCCATCAAAAGATATGTTGGAAAAGCCCCAGGGGGAGAGAAGGTCATAATGTGTGTGTGTGTGTGTGTGTGTAGTTTATCAGGTGGTCTCACTGAGATCAATATCTCGTTTTCAGGAGGGACCTGAGAACAAATTATTCATAATAATGACAAAGAAAATACTCAATACATTTCAGTCACACAGTCCGCAACATACAGGGACATTTAAAATCATTGACCTCGTGACAAGAGCTTGTCACTTCAAAGATGCTTTGCTGTCCGCCCCATTTATAAAAGGTGCGTTGCACCAGAAACCAGTCTTGCCATGTTCACTGACCAGTCCTTTGATCTGGTACTGTAATGAGTAATACCATAACTGGATTAAGACAGTAGAGATATGAGGTACAGGGGAAGCTTCAAAAGTAGAATCTTGCACATATATATATATGTGCATTTCCCTTCTCGTTGTTCGAGATGCCCAGTTCATGCAGGTCCTGCTGAGGATCATGTATGAACCAAAAGTTTAGGGTGTGTGTGTGTGTGTGGGTGTATTTGTATGGACACGTATGTGTACATGCATGCTTGTGTGCCCGCATGTACTGTAGTACCAGCTTGGGCAAGCTCCTCCTAGAGAAGACCCTGCGGGGGCAGGAGAGGTGAAGGTGTCTGGAGATCCAGCTTCGCATGTTCAGCCATTCAGCCGTCCCTCGGGGCGGCGGGCCGTCCTCCCTGTGCAGCAACACCAGCTGCTTCTGGGCCCGAACGGCACTGCCCTCCAACATTCGCTCCAGCTAGAGGAAGAGAGGAGGAGGAGGAGGAGGAAGAAGCAGAGTTTCCACTCAGCCCTATAGAGGCTTTGCAGGTGCATCATCATGGGGTTTGACCGGAGAATTGGCTGGTCACAAATAATGTCAAAATCGATAACAACTGGGCCAGAAAAAGAGACACATCTGTATATAAGATATAATAGTTTCAACTGTTAGACGGTGCTACGACACGTCACCCGTCCGTCCTGTATGGAATCATCACTTAATGAAGAGCAAGATGTTAGACCTGGCCTCACCTCGCCCACGGTGGGCTCCTGCTCACCCAGTCCCACGATGATGATGCAGTCAGCCTGGCGGATGCAGCGCTGGGTCCAGGGCGTGAGGCTGGAGTCAGACTGGTAGAGGACGATGCGGTGGATGTCTTCCTGCTGGCCAAGCCAACTGGACAGACGGTACTCATGGACACTTAAAGAGGAGGGGTACAAGCAAAAATCATCCTAATTGAAAGCACAGCCCTAGGACCAGTATTGTTAGGTGGCCACATGAAATGACTGAATCACCCCCAAAACTCTTGAGCCTCATTCACACAGGGTGATGAAATTCACTGAGATCACTGATGATGCCCTGGATACAATTGTAGGTCATCATTTTACAATCTGTCCCTCCCTGATTTAACAAAGCAAAACGTGAAGTTTGTGTCAAAAATTCAAAACCTTCCTCTATAGATTCCACTACTGCCTCCGAAGTTAAGTTGCGAATGAAAAACAAAATACAGCTGAAACTACAGAATCTGATACGCAAAAGTATTAGTATTACCGTCACCAAAATACAGCACATAATTTGCACTGGAATTTGTATTTGATAAAATTACAGATATGGCGAGAGATTAAAGAGGTATCCTCTTTTCCTATTCAGAAAGAACGTCAACGTCATCACCAAGAATGCATTGTGGGAGCGCCACCTAGCACAACCTCTGGCAAGTGCATCTATTCATGGTTTTCCATCATGCAACCAAATTTCTACCTGTCTAAGGCAGCAGAGCCCAGTCGCTGTTTGATGATGTCACTGGTCAGGAGCTGAGTGGGGCCTGCAGGAACAAATCCAAGTTGATAAAATAGCTGTGCATATTAAAGTATCAGTATCATGGAGCCTACAAGGTGTCAGAAAAGTCTCAAATCATAAACTGCCGAAGAAGCTGCCGATAGCTGATATCTGGTGCAATTACAAGTATTCAGTGTTTCCCCCACAATCATATTCTTGTCAGGGTGGAAACACCTGTGAAACAGAATTTAAACCATGAGACTTTAAAACTCTCCACTGAAATGTAATAATAATTAGTATACGCATACATTCATGCATACACAACTGTACAATACATATGTAATAACACATAAATTACATCCTATCAGAGGTGGATGATGCTGCCTGGGCAATATACTATTTTTTTTAAAGGCACTGCTGTCGATTCAGATGTGCTTTATCGGATACAGAGAAGCATGGTATTCCCTTTGTACTGTAGCGGTACTGTAGTACTGTAGTGGTAGTAGTAGCAGTAGTACTGTAGTATATGGTTTGTTGGATACAAAAAAAACCATAGTTTTCCTTTTACAAACTTGTCTGAACGTTAGCAGTTTTCCCGTTGAGCTCATTCTGTGAAGGACTGAGTGATTTCCCTAAGATTCTTGACTTTTCTTCGTGGACACCCTGTAGAAGTGGAGTATGTGTGTGATTGTGTGTGTGTGTGTGTGTGTGTTTACCGATGACACTGAGTGCATGCTGCAGCTCCAGAGTGAAGGCGGTGAGGGGAACCTCCTCGGATACAGGCAGGATGGCTACAGTGGACAGGTTGGAGGCCGGGTTCCCAGCATCCCACTTACTGGTGGGGGTATGGAGGCCCAGACCGCGAGCTGGTGGGCAGAAGAGCAGTGTTTCTCCATTTCTTCTGACCTGACGTTCTAGAAGGCCAACGACGCACATCTTGAAACATATGCAATATAAACTCCTCTATATATCCTCTACAAACTCACATTTGAGCATTTTCTCATATTTTTTCTCAGTCGTCATATATTGCATGTGTTTTGTGTTAAAATCTGTCATACTGTCATACTGAATGTTTCATGTTTTCATTTTCTCTTGACTACTGTTATTTTACACACCCTCTTAATACTGTCACTCATACTTTTTGACATACTTCTCATTCATACATTTCTACTTAACATGTCGTGGTGCTGAAATTCTCTGTTGCATTATGCATTTATGTCTATATGATCATATGTTGCTCTATTCTTACTTAAATTCTACATTTTTTCTTGCTGTATTCCTATTACTAGTAGTTGCTGCTGCAAGACCCAATTCTAGTATAATACGTTTTATCTTGTTTTAGAGAGCCAATGACATGGCTTTTCATAGATTGCATACATATTGATTTTTAGTTAATACATTCCAGTGTTTTTGTCAGTTGTCTCAAAATACACCTTGTCACTTGTACTATTTTAAGTAGGATCTCCACATGACGGCTGGTTACTTTCCAAAGTGGCTGGTAGAGTAGACAAA
>OMOT01039236.1:0-10441 GCA_900312575.1 Acanthochaenus luetkenii
GGGCAATGTTAATTTAATTGTTATATTTGTTCATTGGAAATTGGTGGATATTTTAATAAAGGAGAATATTTTGATGCTCCAGTTCTTATTGCCGTGGAATTCTATATATTGATGTATTACTCACACGCACGCGGGTACGCCGTGGTACCGAAATTGGTACCGAGTACCGTGAAAATGTACTGGTACCGGTACCGACTACTGAAATTCTGGTACCGTGACAAGCCTATTGTGTAGTTATCTTGCGTGTTATTAAAAAAACACAGTGATTCAGTCTCGGACACTACCTACCGGATCTGATCTTCTTACTAATTCAAATAGTAAAATCATTTTTATGTCCAAAAAAAGAGAACTGGGCTTTGTTATTTTATTTGTGGTCCTTCCATATTTGCACAAAGTGGAGCTGTAGGATAAACAAGGGGTTCTCAAATGTTTTCATGTCAAAGACAGATATTTGATCCATGTAGTCCCTGGGATCCATATGGGAATATCTTTGTTGTTGCTGATTTAATATCTTTGTTGTTGCTGATTTAGTATTGAATTTTAGAACCATCTACAGGGAGATAATAGTGGTGGTGAGAGTGAAACCTATGATTAAAATAGCAATTGTTACACATTCTCTAGTTGGTAACGTTTCTAGTTAATTGGATTACAGTGAAATTAAAACCATTCCTCACTAAACCACGATTAAAGTCCCTGCATCTAATTGGCCACTAAAACTTCTAAACCCGCTTATATCAACTATATAGCTATGGCCAAAGTACAGACTGATGACAGACAAGATATCATTATTTTGTCAGTGTGAGAAATTATTAGAGGTAGGTCACCAAACCATCAGCTTAGATGGAACATTGTTCTTGAATTGTCCCCTGAGCCTTTTTTTACTATTATTATATTGAAAGATGTGGCTACCAAATTGATTTCAGTCTATTTGTGCTTCATCTTTGCTCTCCCTTTTAATAATTAAAACAAACAATAAAAGAAAAAAAGAAAACCTTCAATATCAAAATTGGATCGTTTAATGTACGGTTTGGGAACCACTGGGAGAAACCTTCAACAAGATCACCCTCCTTTATTATGGTCCAATCCCCGGCGGACTCTTGGGATGATATACGATCTGTGTTAGAGGCTGACCAGGCCCGCGCCAGGCTCAATCTGAGGCCAGACCTTCACTTCGATTAGACTAGTCAGCCTAGCTTACATGAAGGGCTAACCAGCTAGCTAGTAGCACAATTGATAACTCGAAAACAACATTATCTTATGTTAGTGCGCAACAATATGTCCGTCTTAGTGAACAATATAAAGCTGCAGTACTGTCACGTAACTTAGTACAAGTCGAGATTCGTAAATGCACACCACTGAATATCTTAAATGTACAATATTCGCCAGTGACAGCCAGTGACACGTCGCCCTGGTGATTCTAGCTAATGTGAAGGATGCAGAGGCCGCTGGCCTCGGTACTCCCAGCCCTCAACACTCCCACAGAAAAGCTCAAAAAACGGAATACATTTACCGTCATGTTGGGACGACCGGTGGGATCCCGAGGCCTGCTCGGCCATGGCTTCTTAATGGGGTTGGTGGCAATAACCAAAGCAGGGGGGATAAGAGCTAGGAGTGTCCAAGAAGCCAGGCTAACATCACAACCAGTGTCAGGCTAGCCAGCGCGAAAACAGAGCTTCCGTTTAGAACGTTCAAAATAAAAACCCATATTGATGAATATTTTCTGAATGGTACCAATGTAAAAATAAAGAGTATATTTAAGGTTACAATTTTGATAACTTGTTTTTTCCCACAGCATATAGTCATGCCTTAGTTATACTTTTTACAAAAGTGCCAAATGTTACGCTGACATTTTGAAGTCAAAATCGCCTATATTCCGGTCTTAGTCTTGCTAAATCTGTCTAGCTTGTTGGTTCCGGTCTGACCTTTCAAAGTAAAGTCGCTAGATTTTTCAGAGGAATAGAAAGTATCATGTTTCAAATTAAAGTTCTCTCTTTTTGTCACAAAGCTCGACCTGTGTAATTCCTGTCAGCACTGATGAAACATTTACTTTAACGTGACATGTAAAACATATGAGACACGTCAGTGCTGCAGAGAACACAGCTGTACAGACAAAAGTGCAAATTCACAAGACAAGACATCTCATCTTGGATGAGCAGCGTATAGGGAGGTAAAGTCAATGTCACACCCAGTGTTTTCTAATACAACAGGAACTGACAATATAAGCAAAGTATGAAATTACTGTTCTGCTTTGACATATGCGCCACAGCAAATTAACATGTTTGTTTTGACATATTTCATGTCACAGAGACTGGGTGTGAAACTTCTATTCCCACAAAAGCGTCACTAAAACTCCTTCAGTTGAGTATTTACAGCTTAGGGAAATAAAGTACGATAGTGGGACTTTATTAAAGTGAAGTTTATAAGTCAAATGTATGTTTTAAAAGTGTGTTGAGTTCGAAACACACGGAATACGTCTCCACAGATATGTATACATTTGGTTTGCTTGTTTTACTCTCTCTCTCCCTCTCACGCACACACACACACACACACATTTAGAGGTCACTGGAGCATAGCAGAGGGTGGGGATTGTGCAGTCTCAGTCTTCGAGTTCCTTTAGTGAGCTGAGGAAATGAGTTAAGAGCAGAAACCGACCTCTAAATACATCATGACTCTGTCAAATCACTCTATCCAATACGATCATCCATTTACAGACAACATCAGGCCACTGTAACCCATCCACTGCCTTCTGGAAAGGTAAGGCAGATTGTGAACATTTGTTGAATATCGCTGACTGTATTGTTGATGTAAGATAATGTAACGTCACTGACTAAAATGACATGAATCCTAAAGATGTAGACCGATCATATAGTGAAGTATTATCACAGGTCTCATTGCAGTGTATGAGATCATTGGTTCTTCAGGAACTACAGGCTAACTAGACAGTGTCTCTATTTTGTTCATTCAATCACAGTAACTTGTGCGAAACAATATTTGATGAAAATAAAATAGTGTGACCCCTTCAACATGTGTATCCATGTGTAAAGAGGCAGCACAATATCCAACTGCACTTCACTTTGAATTAACGTCATTTCTCAGAATTGCTTCTCTTTTTCTTTCTTTTTTTTGGTGTCGCTTTCCAGCTCTTGGAAAGGAAACAGTATAGACATTTTTAGACAAAGTTGCTGTGAGAGGATATGAGGAATACAGATAAAGAAACAAGAAGAGCATTTATGCCATTCTGTTCATAGAGATAAGGGTACATAAACACCACTTTCTACTTGGAAAAAGCCATCCATGTGAAATATGTCTTCCTCTGCCCAGTTTCAAGGGTTGGTATTGGCCACAACACCTTAGAATAAAGGGATTTCATGATTCCTAACAAATCTGCTCTAGTTGAAGGCGATGAGTGGTGTGACCACCAGTATTATTTATTTAAAATCTCTACATATATTGAGCTTGCCAGACCCTGTGTGGCGTTGTGGCACGAAGCACAAACAAAGTGTGTCTTAATGGCTGTAATTTAACATTACTGGGGAAATCGACCACATTTTGATTGTTGTCACTGAGTGTCACTGGCTGTTTGGATTAATCCTAAATAAAATGAATGAAATAATGGACATCGTCACCAGGAAGAGTCCCTATAGTTTGTCAAAAGGGTAGTTTGAGTCTCCTGTAAATACCAAAATAACCTTGAGACTTAGTCAGCTGAGAAAAAAGGGGAAGTGGTCAATCATTTTCTTTCCAATATAAAAAGTGGCAGAGTGACAGATGTCGTCTTGTTGTCTATTCTATTTGTATTTGATTGCTGTAATCAAAGTCCCTGTCTGATTGAACTATTTTGCTGTGTAGCTCCGAGCGAGCCATGGATCTTCTACGCGAACACATCTGGTTATGGGTGATTTTTGGAATGATTTTTGTGTCTTTGGTGATCAGCCTCATCTTCGTTCTGATCAACAAGTGTTTATCCAAGGAAGGTAGGTTGGATTTCTGCTGAACACGTCTGCTGGTGATTATTCGGCATAGTTTTCATTAGTCTGCATGTTACACCAAAAAGTATACTTATACTTATCCTTCTTCTTCTCCTTCTTCTTCTTCTTCTTCTTCTTCTTCTTCTTCTTCTTCTTCTTCTTCTTCTTCTTCTTCTTCTTCTTCTTCTTCTTCTTCACCACTGTGTATTAGATGATATTAGATGAAACTTTAAAGTTCCCTGTGGTGAAATTGGGCCATTGTAGCAGCAAGGATATAATATTGGTTAATATATATAGAGAGCAAATAAAGGGTACGAAACCTAACACAACCAATAATTACAAGCAATAGAACATACTGAGAGAAACGAAAACAATACGAATGACAACATGAAAATATGTGAATTTACGTCATATGTAGTATGACGTCATATAAACAGGGTGCACAGAGTGGATGTGCAAGTGTGCATCACCATCTATTCACATTATCAGGTGTGTAGAAAAGTATTAACTGTATTCTTTCTTTTCTCTTCTCCACAGCTGAGAGCAGAACATCACGTCTTCACAAAGGCCCTGAATTTTATGCAGAGTAATATATAAATACATAGAGTTCACATTTGACCATGAACAACACATGAATTATGTATGAACTCACTTGATTTTGTACTGAGGGGGAAACGGTAAAGAGAGCTGGAAGGCCTGGGGTTTGACATTTTGAAGCAGGTTTCCCCCATGGAGCCTGACTGCAAAAATCATCTCAGCATTCAAATCTTACTCCTCTCCTCTCAACTTCTCAGGAGCAACATATATCACCCCAAAAACCTCGAAGAGGATTTGCCGCCTCTACCTCCGAGGACCCAGTTTCTCACAACAGGCAAGATGATGGATCATATGGCAGAATTCCTCCCAGCCTCCGCTCACCATCACCACATTGCCACAAAATTGAATGCAATGTGTTTATCCAGTCTGCCATTTTGACACAATCCAAAACCAGGCGGGCATAAAAGGACTATACAGTATATGTGGTTTCAAGTGACCAAATGACACATGACCAGTGATGACAGTGAAATTAGACAAGATGAAGGGCACTGGGAAATCACTCTCTGCATTTTTGCATATAATGGCTAAAGTTTCTGAAACCAAAGTCCATCCTACACCATAAAAAAACATCGAGATGTATAGCTGATTTCAGATTCGTTAGCAACAAAGACAGGATTCACACATTTGGCCCTAACCACAATTTAAGGGTGAAGTCTGTTGGTATGGGAATATTGGCCAAACGAAAAAAGAGAGTAAATGTTTTTACTAATCAGATTTGTTACTTAACATTTACTGTTGAGATGTACACCTTCAAATACATTTCTTTTTCAGGTTACGTAGGATGTAGTACTTTACATAGATGTACAGCAATACGAAAAAACGGAGATCAATGCATTTCTAGCGCAACATGTCCAAGCAAGTCAAGTAACTGTAACTGTTACCCATCATGTTAGACTATTTTGGTCCAAAAGTCACATTTGTAGTGTGAAGAGATTTGTTTGAACAATGACCATTAGTTAACACCCCCATCCAAAACAGCTTTTGAACGAATATTGTATCTGACGTGTGTACAGTGTTATCATACCTGCTAGGATTTGACTGATATGGGGTTTTGAAGGCCATTACAGCTACTGATATTTTGTACTGATATTCACTACACTATTATTTTGTGCTGATATGCTGTATCTTTAAATGTGACCATTGTCATGCCCAAAAAATCCTAAGTATTCATTGTTTCCCCCAGGATTGTATTCTTGTCAGGGTGGAAAAGCCTCTGAAACAGCATTTAGACCACCATGGAACACTAAAACTCTCCATTGAAACCCAGGATACTACTACTATTCCTACTATTATATCCCAATTTTTAATAAAAGGCCAATATTGGTATATATCGTCCATATATATACTGCATATCAGTCTAACCGTAATACCTGCTGCATCCTGCCTGACTATGCACTTGTTTTTTCAGAGGCCCAGAGCTATGAGAACCTGGCCGAGCTGCCCGACTATGTGAAGGTGGAGGACGAGGTGGTTCTGCCTCCTCCGCCGCCGTACCAATATCCAGATCCAGCAGCAGACTGCAGTCCAGACAATGCCTCCACTGAGGACTACGACGACATCGGAACGGATGAGGGTGGCCAGAGCGAAGAGGACTACGATGACGTGGGATAAGGAAACAGGAAGGAGGTTATTCTGACACTAGAGCCTGCTGAGCAGAGAGATCAGAAAGACTTTACCTTACCATACAGGGCATTTCTAATCACAGATGTATGTGAATTTTGGGAAAGCGGGTATTTTAAAGGTCAACTCAACTGGTTGCAAAGGATTACATTACTTTCAAATCAACAAAAACTCCATCTGATGCTGTTGATGGATCTGACTGTTGGCTTCATTTTTACTTTTATGTTTGACAGTAAAACTGCTCCATCAAAATGAAATAAAAATCAAAGCCTGTACTGCAAGAAAGTTGCAGTCAACATTTTATATTTTTGTGTAGTGAACAAAGGAGCTCTTCTTGCCACCTACATTTCATTGACCAGGCACATGTACAGCACTTCTTCACACTTCTATAGAACGGGTATTCAAATATTTTTCTGTGCATAACTAAATCTGTTGGTGCCACTACTAGAGCCTGTAGGTGCCACTAGAGCCTGTAGGTGCCACTGGAGCCCGTAGGTGCCACTGGAGGCAACTGACTATATGGTTATAAATTACAACTCTTACAAACCTGTATGTGCCAAACAAAGATTGATACAATGCTGTTTTGTCTGACCACGTTAGGACCATGTACAGTAACCCCACCTAAAGGCCAATGGCAAGTGTTTCCGTCATGGCATGAAGACATTCCCAATTGACAAAGCTTTAATATTAAAGGTTCTATATTGTTCGTTTTAAATTATTTTGTTTTCAAATATACTGTGACTCAGGGTAAGAATGATGTTCTTCATGGCGTTTTGCAAATAAATATAGTTTGGTTAAAAGTTGGGGTAAAAAAATGAATAAGTTGAACTGAATTCATTTAAAGAGCAAGCCTCCCTGATTGGCCGACAACAGCCGCGCCTCTAATTGAAATGAGGTAAACCTGCTGAGTGGAGGGAAAGTGGCAGGAAGGCCTTAATAACTCTGCTCCTTTGTATTCTGAGCTGTCTTCACGGCCACCATTGGTTTGTCTTTCAAAGCAGGATCACTACTTAAAACATGCACGTGATCAAGAACAACAGTTTCTAATATCCTTTCTTTGTAGGAGTTGATGTTGTTCATTTGTATTTTGGCCCACACGATGGTCCTCTCTTGTTTGACCTTCTAGCTTTGGTTCAGTCTCTTGCAGCCATTCACGTTTATATTGTCAATTATTTGAACCTTAGTGATTTTACTTATTGGAGGGCGTCTTGGATGAAAGGTATTGGCTATCTGTGGGTTTAGTGTACAAGACAGAAGGTGACCTGCCCCGCAACTGCAAGGTCGGCGGTTCGAGTCCAGCTCCTCCCGGGAAAAAATCTGTCATAGTGTCCTTGAGCAAGACACCTAACCCCGAATTGCTCCCGTTGAGCAGGTTGGTACCTTGCATGGCTGCCTCCGCCAACGGTATGACATGTAGGTCGCTTTGGATGGAAGCGTCTCCTAAATGCTGTAATGTAATGTGATGACCTGGGGCCTCACTTATCAAGCATCTTAGAATAGGAGTGCTGATCTGGGGCCAGATTGGCTTTTAAGTCACAGCGAACAGTATAAGGTCATGTGACTTACCCACTAATCCTAGATCAGTACTCCTATTCTAAGATGCTTGATAAGTGAGGCCCCTGGGCCCAGAGTATGACATGTGGTCCTACTCTTCGGCATAGGAGCACAATTGGTTATTTCACCTCTGTAGTTTATATTGCTGGAAAACGTCGCTCCAGAATATTCGTCAATTATGGTTTTATTTTGAAGATCATGGCCGGAAGTCCTATTGTTTATCCTGGCCATTTTGACACTGCTGTTTGACCGCGTCACATTCCAATGTGAACGACATGCTTTTGTGTTTCCAAGTCGTTTTCAGCCGCAATTTGAAGGAATACAATGTCCAACCTGAAGGAGTCGAACTCGTGCCCCGATGGCTACAGGGCTTTATGTACAAGTGAGCTGCGGGAGCTTTTACAGAACGACGGCCAAATGGACCAAATCGTTGGACTCAATGAGAAGGTAGGTAACGTTAAGACGCGCATTGCTGTGTAATAACGAGGTGTATGTCGTGTTCTTTTGTTCTAACGAACATGTTGTAGTGAGCAGTCTTCTCGTGGCACGTGCTGTGCACGGACATCAGCTTGAACGTTACATGGCTCATCGGTTGTCTGCGTGGCGAGCGGTTAGATTGTCCAACGGGTTTCCGTCAACCCCACTTTTGGAATGTGTTGAATGTTAATGCAACTACGAGGCAAAGGAAAAACATGTTTTTGCGTTTTGTGTATAATGTGTTATTTTATTTTACAACCGTCCGTTCTCACGCAGGAAGCTGTCACGCGTCTCTAGTACGGAGAGACGTCACGTCAAACTCCCCTCACAAATCCGGCAGTTTAGTGACGCGTTGCTTGTTGGCAGACCTAACGTTACATACCCGGTAGAACATGACGTCAGGCGTTTTCTGAGTTATTACGATGCACGCTTCGATTCGGCATTCATGTAATATATCAAGCAACACTTGGTTCCAATAACATTTCAACTTTTACAGTTGGTCCGCCTTTTATTCCGGTAGCGAACAGTGAACCAATTCTTTAAAAAGTGTAATTTCATTGAATTAAAGTCCGGCTTGTTGCATTGCATGCGTGCCGAATTGAAGAGATGTAAGTTACCTAATCTTCCAGAACCCGTCAGTCAGTCAGTCATGTTCTATCAGACGTGTAGCTTTGCGGCAAAGCAAACATTTAATTGCGAGATTTTTTGAATGGAGTTTGGTGGGAGGTCTCTTTAAATAAGAGACATGTATCGGGGCAACATGATATCATTTATGCCGTCAAGACATATCATATATATATCTCTCTCTTTCTCGCTCAGACACTCCAACACACACAAGCTGTACCAGGGTTCCCCAAACTTGTCATGGACCCAATTAGATTTTTTGCCCCGAGGAACGGCATCTGAAAAGATCCTTTGTTAGTCATGATGTAGTATAGAATTGCACAGCTGTCATTGCTATGGGTGGGGTGGTAACAACAGTGGATACAGTGAAACCTGATCAGAGTGGTCATCCTTTTATTTCCTGTGAAATAATTGTGAAATTCAACTCTTTCATGTTGCTGGGGACTTTAGATAACCACTGGACTGCTGCATCCCTGTCTACCAATACCTGCACTCCTATTAGTCTTACCAAGAAGGCAAAAGCAGATTGTCAGCTGATTCTACCTTGAAAGAAAAACATTACTTGTTTGGACTGGATTATCCTCTGCCCAGCTCTTGGCAAAGGACGTGACATTTGAGACCATCCTCTCTGACTGAATTAGAAAGATGGAGCCAAAGTGGTTGAATCTCGCCAAGAGGTCAAACTATTCTCCACTGGGAAGAGAGCAGAGTTTCTCAGAGCCACAATCCAGAGGTCTCGAGAATATTTTAGTGAGTATTCACCCAGGCTGTGGTTTTTCAGTCATGAACTAATAATATAATGAGTGTGTTTGCAGGAGACATTTGTCCTTTATACAGTCTGTCACCCAGTGATGTCGTGGTAAATGAAAAGGAGGGTAAACTATGACCCTCAGATGGTGATCATCACAAGGCAACCACCCACCAAGATGAACAAGAATCAGTGTTGTTCTCAGAAAGGTGTGAATTAGTTTGAGGTCTGCTGTGTCTCCCCCTCACATCATTCCTGCAGATGACAACACAGAACATTTTAAGCTCATGTTATCGTGGCTGGCTGTTGTGGCTACACAGTAGTGATGGTTGACCCCCCACCACTCCCCCCAACCCTATGAGCCGTGCGCTTCATTAACGTCCTGGGATCTGGGTACTGTAGGCCAGTGTTTTTCAACCTTTTTTGAGCCACGGCACATTTTTTACATTGGAAAAATCTTGAGGCACACCACCAACCAAAAATGTTACAAAATGACACTCTGTAGCCTAATACAGTATATATAATTACAATATAGTTTCTCTATTTTTTAATACTCACTCAGTGTGAAACCTGGGCCTTTTTAGATGAACGCAGAGCTGATATCCTGGCAGGAATTTAAGAAAGACACATGAAGCTCTTCCTCAACAGCTCTCAGTCTCTCTCTGTTTTTAGTTTTTATAGCAGTCAGGCTTGAAAAGCTCAGCTCACACAGATATGTTGTGAAAAATGGGAGCAATGTCAAAACAGCTTTGTTGGCCAGAATGGGGAACTCCTTGGCAGCAGTCAACTAAAAACGGTCCAAAGGAAGATCAGCAAATCTTAGCTTTAAACCACGATCGTGTTTCAGTTCAGT
>OMOT01039238.1:0-11824 GCA_900312575.1 Acanthochaenus luetkenii
CTGTCGGGGTTGTTGTTGTTGTTGTTACACTGGGACAATCTATTACGATGTGGTGCGTTGTTGCACCATCTGCCCGTCTGTGACGATGTGTGCAATCGTCTTTTACATGAAAGGCACAAGAGCCGTAATGGTCACAGCAAGTCCTGCATGATGCGGGTCAGGTGTCGCGTTAGGCAGCAGTGAGGCCCGTTGTTGGGTTTTCTTTATTTAGTTATTTTACCAAATACTTTACACGCGTTCAGCAGCGTGAGGCGGTTTGTCTTTGTCTCGGAGGGAGAACGGTGTTCATTAAAAAGTCAAGATCATCTGCGAGGCAGAACAGCTCGAATGTTTGATCTGTGGGTTTGTACACATGGGAGATAAGGGATTTATTTACACAGCCATATGTTTATTAGCGTAACACTTCTACCCTGATTCTGATGTTTGACCAAACGAAGGGTGGAAGTAACTACAATTACACTCGTTACTGTAATTGAGTAGCTTTTTCATGTACTGTAAAATCTATCAGTATTTTTTACTATGTTTTGTCTGAAGTGTTGTATTTTACAACGTTTGCAGGCTCCCTATTAGCATTGCATCAGAAACAAATGTGGAGCCATTCACAGTGAACAGTCAGTCAGTCAGTCAGTCAGTCGAGTAGAGAAGAGTAATCTGGCTTTACTAAAATTAAAATTCATCTAATTGAAACTCTGTCTTCTCTGCCTTTTAGAATCGCATGGAAAAGGTCACATCTAGCAATGTTCTCTCTTGCAAAAAGGAACTGTACTTTTACTGAGTACATTTTAAATGAGCTAGTTGTTACTTTTACAGAAGTAGATTTTTTTTTTTTTTAACTAATTTTACCTCTACTTAAGTACAATTTCAGCAGAGTAACAGTACTTCTACTTGAGTAGGATATTTTTGTACTTTTATTCCACCCCTGGTGATTACGTGGATTATTTCAACTGTTGATGTATTTTTAAAATCATGGTTTATAATGGTGACTGCCTTTGTCCCCATCCTCTATCAAGCAATTTTGCCCAGTTCACTGATATCGGTTCTGATCTTGGTTTCACGATACATATTTCCATTGCAGGTTTATTGCAAGACCATGTGCTATGGGCCTGAAGATCCAAGCCAATGGGCCACAGAAAGCACAACCTAATGCCATCTTGGAGAAGGTTTTCACTGCTATAACCAAGGTGGCGCATGCGTTTCATTTCCTCCCCATTGTTGAATACGTCTTATTTCCACCAATATCACAAGTGTTCTGTTCCATCTCAAATCATTCGTACCACAATGAATGCTATGCCTAACGTAGCGGGGTCTTTTATCGTGTCTTGCCAGCACCCAGATGAGAAGAGGCTGGAGGGCCTGTCCAAGCAGCTGGACTGGGACGTGCGGACCATCCAGCGCTGGTTCCGACAACGGCGCAACCAGGAGAAGCCCAGCACCCTCGTCCGCTTCTGTGAAAGCATGTAAGGCAAATGAACTCGGAACAATGCCGTGCGTTTGTCGTTTACCAAAGACAACACAACCTGTTAGAATTAAGCTTTTAATTGAAATGTTGAAATGCTGATATTCCATGATGCGTATTGCTGCGACGGCAGTGTGAATACTGGCACTGCAGCAAGATAACAGTCAAACGTGTCCCAGGGCGAACCAGCAAAACCACACTGGCTGTAAGAGAGGACTCGCTAGTCGGCAGTAGAGCGTTTGCCGTCAGGGAGACTGTAGTTACTTGGCGGTGTGACTGTCACAGTAGAGTCATGTCTGACACCAGTAGAGCCACTCTGGCAGTAGGCGATGCAGGGAGCCTCACAGGGTCTGATCCCCCCCTGAGGCTGCTGTTCACTCGGAGCACACTGTTGGTTGATCACTGGGCTCTTATTACAGAGGTGTTCTTGTAGACGAGGCATGAAGAAACTGGATTTCATAACTGACATCCATCCATTTAAAGCGTGTGTCTGCCTGGTCTCACCCCTGCCTACACCTCAGAACTCCTCAGGCCCCCTACAGTACTGACGGGTCCCTTAGGTCTGTTGACCGTCCCATGGTCCCGTCTGAAAAGGGCCGGCGACGGGGCCTTTTCCATCGCAGCTCCCAGACTGTGGAATAGTCTGCCTGGGAATATTAGGTTGACCCAATCTGTCGCTCTTCTTAAGAACCGTCTTAAAACCTATTTTTACTCCCTTTCTTTCAATTGCAATTTATCTTTTTGTCACTTTTGTTTCTACGCCTGTATGTGTGCCTTCTGTTGAATTTGTGTGTGTGTGTGTGTGTGCGTGCGTCTTTGTTATTGTATGCGTTTATGTGTGTACATTTCTGTATCTCTGCAAAGCATCTTGGTACATTCTACTATTTATACAGTACGTTGTCTTGTAAAGCACTTTGGGTACAAACTGGCTTTGTTCTTAAAGTGCTATATGAATAAATCAACTTAAACTTAAAGCAACGATTGCACCCAAAGGACTGACTGCAGACTACTTTGGGTTTCTATGTCGTCTCTTTGGCCATGCTGCCGGTCTCGGTTGCTTACAGTGCAATTCTCCAAACGGAGCCAGCCGCCGTCCTTCCAGCAGTAATCCCGTTCTAATTAGCCCCTCATATACAGCTGTTGAGGCCTGATAGCATCCTTTGTCTCACAGACGCCAGGGTGGCTCGTCTGCTGTCTATTCTTTTCATTATGCAAACAAAGAGCGGCAAGCAGCAGACACATTCGGTCTGGAAATAACGAGTTTTATTTTAGAGCTATTGTTTATTTTCCAGCTATGGTGCAAAAATAGCCACTTTCTGAAGTCCGTTAATGGAAGTATTTTTTTTTTATTGCATTGGAAAGAAGTGGAATTATTTCACGCCACTGGCAGAATTTTTCACTTGTTATGAGAAAAATAAGACTTGGAAGATGAATGAATATGAGACTAAATAACACGTTGTTTGCAGTTTTCCCCTGATCTCCTCCTCTCCTCTCTTTATTGAGGACAGACAGACAGAGAGGCAGGCGGATGCTTTGTTGTCCGTCACAGCCCTAGTTGTCTCGTCTCATCTTCCTCCATCCTCCCCCTTCTCCAGTCCCTTTGCGTACGAAGAAATGACCAAAAGCAGCAGACTGTAATACGCAGAACCTAAACGGAAATAGAATGGCGTGCACACCCAATATGAAACTGATGTTGTTTTTGTGACACCTTTGCTATCTGCAAATGTAGTTACTATTTCTATCTTGCGATATCTAATTTTGTTGTCAGTTAATACTTGATGCATACTAAAATTGAATAGGTCTTGACTAGTATTACTTACGCTTTTGCACTAAATGGACACCTTCCCTTGTCACAATATTCTGATGAATCAGTCTTGAAACCATGTATGGCTATAAGTCTATAGGGGTTTAGTGAACTGAGTTGGACCAGCACTCGGAGCTAGGTTACAATTAACACCCCAGTTACTAGAGAGACTGGAGAACTATATACGTGGCTTTCATTGCAAGTATCCTCATCTACTTTATTCACAGTTTCACAATTCAGATCTCACTTTTGAACATCTACTAAAGTGAGCTACTTACATGGTCAATTTTACCAAACACTGAGGGGGAAAACTGCAAAAGTACATGGCAGTGTTGTGACAATTAATGTCCTATCATCATGCTTTTTTTATTTTATTATCATTGTTTATTTATCGGGGACAGTTCAAATTGTCTATTAAAAGGCCATTTGAAAGGCTATAATTCAAACCAAATTGGTGAAGTACACAAAAGTGGAAGGGACGGCCATTATTGCCTGTACAGTTACAGAGCCATTATCTTACAACAAAGTGTAGCAAAGAGGGAATTGAAAGTCAGCCTCATCAGTACTGAGTTGTTGGCCACATCAGAGTCTCTCCTCCCTCTGGTAAGGATCCGTATACAGGTCCATGTTAGAAACTGAAAATCGTAGTGATTGGCAGATCTTTTTAATTTAAAACCCACTTGTCTGCGATTGTGCTTTGTAAATGGTTCATAATTTATAAGCATAATTCTAAGAACCACAGTTACTATCCAACACTGGGCCCAATTAAAAGGATAAGCTAGTTGCTGCTAAATCATGTGCAGCAAGTAAACGGCTGGTTTTCAAACAAGTACATGCGTAGACATTTATTTTCTCCCCACAACCAATAATTATCAGCATTGTGTTTGAAAAATGTAACTGATGTTGACATGAAAACATATCTGCTCCCGACATTATTCAGAGAAAGCAGTTGTGAGTCATTGTGCTTGTACATGTATAGCAGTGATTCAGCAGCACTTGAAACAGACTCTTGCAGTGTTTGACAAACCGGTTGCCATGCAACAATCTTTGCCCAGTGCCAGGTAGACTAGTCCAGTTTATTTGGTTTTACAATACTGTTAATCAAGCAGAGTAGTTAATGACAGCATCCACAGACCATGTGTTCCGTGCTAATGTTAACTCTGGTGTCCGTTAAAAAACAACTGCTTGTCTTGGAACAAACGTCCATGTAAAAGATTACGTCAGTGCTTCTGCAGGGCCGCTTTGATTTTCAAAAGTTATATGGATTTATTCTCCCGATGCCATGTTGTGTTTGCGGGCTGTGGCTGCCAAAATATATACCATTTAAGGCCAGCTGGAACTAACCACGCGGCACAACCTTTAAAGTACGCAACGCGACATGCTATGCAGCATTTGTCATGTCTGGCTGCGACCCATCAGTGGATGTTTGCTTCCATGTCCCAGAATGCTTGTTTTACTTAGTTCCTCCTCTCTATGAAGCTGGCACAGGGTGTTCAGAGGTGTCCAGCATATTTGTATCTCATAGAATATACACAGTGTAATATAGTATATCACAGTGCAATAGGCCCCACTGGGAGAAACCATTTAAACTAATTGGATAAAATGTCGATATGCTGTGTAAACTCAATAACAGGCAACAGGGAATCTCTCATTCAAGCGCTGCGGTTAAATTCGGTTTCATTCCCTGTAACAAGAATAATCTGAAGCACCTTCCAGAGTTGTCTAACAAGGGCAGCTTGCGAGTTTGCCGGTTTTAAATCCTGGTATGAGCCGGGTGTGTGCACATCTCCCTGCTCAGCAAGGCTTTGATCACCGAAGTGTCAGCTGAAGCGGCTTCGTCTCTGCCCGTAAGCCCAGCAGCCCCATGATCACAGCAGAACTCTCCCGACCAGTCAATGTGCAGCTGTGGTTACATTACGTGCAGGGTTATGTAAAGCACATGAGCAGGGGCTGGGACAGGACAGGAGAGGGGGAGTGTCTTGTCTTTCCCTCTGCGCCACGCCATTGTGGAGTCGGTGGTGTCCCAGCCCCAGTGACTCACCATGGAATGCAGACGTGGGGATGTAAGAGGACCTCACACCACGTCGCATTTCTGACTGCAGGCATGATCGCCACACATGATGGCTACATCTATGGCACAAAAGCCGTCCACAAGCCATATTTACGTTTTAGAAATGTAAGATGTATCTAAATTGCATGACTTTCGGATGTGATGCAGCATGCTTTGTTTTCCAATAATTGGTCTGAGTGGTTAAAGAAAATCTCCTTCTCTTGCTTCTCCACTTCTCCCTTTTGAATCCAAAAGTGTACTTTTGTTAGATTCTGGGAAAAGGCACCAAAAGGGGGGAAAAGAAAGAAAGAGGAGCAAAATTAAAGGAGATTAAAAAGAAAATCACAACCTGATTTGCAGGACTCACTGTGTTATTTTGTTCTTGCAGGTGGAAATTTACATTCTACCTATACATATTTACCTACGGAGTGCGTTTCCTTAAAAAGGTAAGTTTTGCTTCAAGACAAATTGGCAACAGCCTCCTGTTAGCATTCGTTAGCAATGTTAGTACCAGTCAAAGAGGTATGAAACCATTCTCTCAAATCTCAAGGCTTTTCAAGCAGTTCTACTACTATTACCACACTTATGGAGGTATACGGAATGGCTTGCATGCAATTTTCAGAGTAGGTTTGTGCCAGTTCCTTAGCAACGAATGATTAGTTATACCCTAGAAAAGCCTTCTAAAAATCCCAAACCATCCCTTTGTCCCAAATCATGTGACTGGCAAGTAAAATGGATGTTTTGGTGTATTTGACAAATGTGAACATTTTGTAATGGAACTTTGTGCAAAAACCTATTGGTTACTTATGATGGATCTTGCAGGTCAAGGAGGAGCAGCTGACAAATAATGTGTCTTTCACAAACATATAATGGATCCATTTGGTCTGAGCATAGTGTATACATTTTTCATTACTGTCTGTTAGCGAATTAATTACCCTTTAGATGGCTGTATTCCTATATGCAGCTACTACTGCAGCTTTGTCAATGTTACCGTGTTTGGGGAAGGACATTTAAATTGCATTGTCATTGTTCTGTGGATACGGTTTGTCTTTTTGTGCCTCTCCACACTGTTGTTGTGTACTGCACTGTGGCCACTGCCTTGGAGTGTCTTTAGTAAATGACCAGTGAAACCACTTTGGCTGAGATGGATTAATGTAATAATAATCAAGGGAGCAATAGGTGAGATGGCATAGTGGGGGGAAATTCTCAACAAAACAAGTTGCATGACGAAGTACTTTGTGAAATGCAGGCCCAAGTATTAATAGCAGCAGGTCTAGAGAAGAGTGCAGGAGATGCAAACTCAAAGTCACATTGTTAAGTATCATAGTTGACACTTAACGCTTCTCTTTCACCCCAATCTCATAACTCTGGGCTTGATTTGAGGATGAACGTCTTATAAATATACCTTGGTAGTCCAGTTTCCAAAAACCCTTACTCGTATAACATGTCTTTAGTATATTACAAAACCACTTTGATTTCATCTAGTACCCATTAAGGAAATCCGTTTTCTGTGGTCACATTGATATCCATGTGTTGGATCTTAAATAAGAAGGACATATCGAACCCCATGCACTGTTGTGCTTTGGGGATCAATACCACTACAAGAACTTAAATTGTACTTTTGGGAATAGTGTAATACTGCATTGATATTGCAGTCGGTGGAGCTTGCCCGTTTTCAGTTTTATTTAAAGGCTTTTACACGTGAATTAAGCCCACTCAGTTGAAACATAGCACAGTACAGTGTCAACCTGTTATATTTTCTATTTCATAATATGATCCTGTTTTAGCACGAGTTTGATATGGTTTAGAAATAATTGATTATAAGTCCGTCTTTTTGTTTTCTCCAGACTCCGTGGCTTTGGAACACTAAAGAATGCTGGTACAACTACCCTTACCAGGTAAACGTTCACTCAAATCTTTGAATACTGCTGTGTTTATGAGTCCTCAATAACCACATTACATCCTTTGCTTGATACTACAACTACAGCAAATGGCTTGTATTACCAAAACATCTAATTCGCATTTCAACTTTGTTGCTTTGTGTGTTTGTACAGCCGTTGACTGTGGACATCCATTATTACTATATTCTGGAGCTGTCTTTCTACCTGTCCCTACTCTTTTCCCAATTCACAGACATCAGGAGGAAGGTAGGAATCGCAGCAAGTCACACGAGACAGCTAATGAATTGTACATCTATAATAATAGTTTTGTGTTTGCTAAAAGGCATGCGGTTAGGCAAAGGGTGACGCGTCACACTTTTGAGTGGAAATTATCGAGGAAATTCCGTTTTGTTTGTACCACTGCACAGTAGCGCTCTCACAGGAACGAAATCATGATCTTTGTTTGACCGTGTTCATCCCTCGTCTTATTGCCTCCATGCCTCTGTATTGTTTAGTCTATTTGCCTCAGTGTATTCTCTCTGATGTGTGAAATCACAGAACATTGCGAGGAGGAAAGGGATTAGTATTTCCTCCTAATATTTATGAGTGGAGCATTCCCTAGCCAAATGATTTCTTTATCTGCAACATGACAGTGTTTCCAGCACACAATACACAGAAATCATACAATACTTTGAAGAATGGCACCACTGAAGTGATATATTTCTCTTCACATAATGGCGGAATCAAGTATTTCAGGTTAAGCCTCTTAAGACTCGGTGTTATCAGAATTGGAATCACACTTATCACTTTATTTTACTAAATGTATCAGGAACTTGTCCTGGTGGGTTGGTGCCAGCCATAATAAGTACATGCAAACAAACAATGCATAATGCTGAGAAAGGAATACTGCAAATAATATTCATTTAATACCAACATTCAGGAGTCCAACATGAACAACTTTAGCCAGAACCGTACATGTGTATAGCCAGAACCGTACATGTGTAAAGTCAAATGTGATTATACACAGAGGTTACGTTTTGGCACCTTTCTAATCTATAATCTCTCTGAACTGTATGCAGAATTATGAGGAAACATGTTAACTGAGGCTGGTCAAGCAGACAGCTGGGCTAACATGAGGTGACCCATTCCTGCTTAATGCTTCGAGTAAAAATAAAGATGGGATATACACGCACATTCCCCAAGTAAAGAAGGCTATAGAATAGTTTATGCACACATCAATTTGCACACACAAACACATGAAGGATTTATCCCTTCCATGTATCAACCAGTTAAATATGACCTCTACTTCCACTGTTTCCAACAAGATGCTGTAGGTGTCAGGCACTTTGTATTTATGAGGTATCAAGAACCAGACGGTGAACTTAAAGTGACAGGGACAGAGTTCTGAATATTGTAAAGAGCTGGAATATGTGCATTATGCACATTGTCTGTCAGGTTGGAAAGGTCGGTGTCTGTAAGAACTTCACTGAAGTTCAGTTTCAGTTCATACATACATTTTCAATGGGCAACAACCCACTTCAACCCATTTTCATTTTCTTTTCAGTTTCTTTTGATAATGGCTACACTCTGGTTTTGGTTCGTTCAGTATCAATCTGCATGCCTCCCACCCACAGTCTTGTTCCCGTCTCCGCTCCCCAACTCTGCCCTGTCCACCACACATTTCACTCACAGCAACCCCATGATGCCACGCTGTGTATGCCTTCACTCTGTCATCTCTTTGTTGACTGTTGGCATGTTGTCTGTTTTTGTTTCTCCTTTCAGTTTTTTCATGCACACCACTACACTGAGGAGGTCCTCTGCATCCCCTGCCAATTCCAGTATGTTCTCCCTGCACACTGTTGGCTTGCTTTCATTCTGTATCTCGCAGCATTCTTTCTCATCCTCCTTCTCGTCCTCACACCATTTTGGGCTGGTCCTGGCTGCTGTCCTAATGAGATATTTCTAAAAGCTAGAGGATGCTAGAGGAACGCTTGATTTGCACTAGATCAGTGGAGGGATGGAGCTTTTGCTCACCTTCAAACATGTTTTGAGAAAGCTATATTGCAATTTGACACAAAGACGGCATCAGATGAGGAGGGGGTTGTATCCAGAATATTATAGTAATACATTGAGTGTTGCGTAATAGTTTAGTGTATTTGTTGACTTGACACGTTTGTACAATACAGAATAATCCACAAGTTGGTATGCTGTTGATGTGCACACAGCAGTCATGTCTGCCACATCAGTCAGGCTTTCACTTTGTCACATGTTGCTGTACTGTACTAAATGTTCTGGGTGTGTGCCTCATGCTGTGACTCAGATGAAAGTGAGGCAGTTATGCAACTGTGTCCCCAGGATTTCTTGATCATGTTCCTGCACCACCTGGCAGCAATCTCCCTCATCACCTTTTCCTATGTTAACAACATGGCACGGGTGGGAACTCTGGTCATGTGTCTCCACGACGCCGCCGATGTGCTGATGGAGGTGAGGATGGATGATGCAAATAAATGCTGTGACTGGATGGATGGATGGATGGATAGATGGATGGGTGAACGGATGCAAAGATGTTTGGGTGTGTGTATGGGGAGTTTTCATGTTCTGCTATCTCTACATTTAATTACACTGACATTGTATCTTACTGCGTCATGTTAGTACAGTACATTTGGAGTACATTAACTAGAATATGATATAGTTTCAGTTATACTGTCAACCAGTGGCGAGCGGTGACCTCAGGAGCTGGGCATGCTGCTACCTGCTGCTACTCTTCTCCCTGTCTTTGCTTAATTATCTCATTACATTCTCAGACAAATATTTCAGGCAGTTATTTACATGTTTGAATGAATTTGTGAAAACAAATATGTATTTATTTTCCAGGCTGCTAAGATGGCCAACTATGCCAAGTGCCAGGCACTTTGCAACCTCTTGTTCGCCATGTTTGCAATTCTCTTCATAAGTTCCAGGCTGGGAGTCTACCCCATCTGGTAAGTCTTGTTCAGTTTTTAGTGTACCAGCAGTTTGCATCAGTCTGATTGTCGACAGTTGACCTCTTTGAAATAATGTTAGCCTGTCGCTGAGAGACTTTAATGACCTGTGCTGCAGATAAGTGGTTCTCATCGTGGCGGTCGGGGCCCCCAGGGGGTCGTGAGATGATTTATGGATAGGGAAAAAAACATAGTTCTACTATTCAAATTGATACGAAATTTGCCCTTTTCAGATTTTTCTCTAATTTCTGCTTTTTTCTTTCTTTCTTGTGAAATACTGAATAGTTTTCAGCCTCTAGGCCTCCTCTGATAATTAATCAAATGAAACAACGTGAAAAGCAAAATCATTCTTTGGTTGAACTGCTGACTTGTTTGGTTGAATCAGTCTGCATACGCACGCCTGTGGCAGGCTGTCACGAGCAAGCATCCCTTAGATTGGATAACGAGCCATAAAGGTTGAGAACCGCTGCTGTAGATGTGTGAATTTCTTTGCACATTTTGGCAATCCGTCCCTGCAAACTTATACTGGGAGCAAAGATCTCAGTGCTCTAGTAACACTTTCTCCGTAACAGTTTGGGTTTCAGACACAGCTCTGTGAATTCTGTTGCTAAGTAATAGTTACTATGGATACAGCCGCTTTATCCTCTGCAATAAAGCCAAGAACAAGTGAAAAGCAAATCATTATTGTTATTACTGCTTTATCATTGAGACTATAGCGTGGAGCCTGACTGTTAAAACATCAAAGGGACTTCTCATTACGGGGATCTTTTGTCATTAGGTGTCACTTCTATGGTTTCAAAACCCGCATTACATTCAGTGAGCATTTTGTAAGGTAGCTGATCTCCTTTCAAACTGCTGTGCCAGAGAATAGAGGCAGTGTGAATATTTTAGTTCACCGTTTGTGGCCTTTACCCAACGACATTGAAATTGGATGGTGAATGCCAATTGTAATTGGCCGTTCTGATGATATTCGCGTGAGTGCAAATCAGTCTGTCTTAGTCTGTTAAACATTTGTAGTTGGCACCCTGTGGTTCTCTGCCTTTGCTCTCCCACTATAGTACATTTTAGTCAGCCCCACCCCTCTCAGTAACAACGTTGTCATGACTGTAAGGCTGTTGCCATGACTTCAGTATCTGCAGAATGATTCACAGACAGCCATTTGTGAGAATTTGTCCAGGGATAAATTTAACATGGATCACTGAACTTTTCGTTGTATGTCATGTGAAGCCAAGCCATGCACAGCCTTTTATCTCCCGATTGTTTCTACTCCATTAGCCATGTGAATGAAAGATTTAACATGTTGAAATTTTAACAAAATGCTATTGCAAAGATACGAATCCATTTCCGCTACCAAGAGATCATTATTCCAATATGTGGGAAGGGGCGGTCAGTGCTAAGGGCCAGGTGCTACATGAAGGATGAGGAGCTGGAGCAGAGCCCACCTCATTTATTTTCACCGTTTATCTTTGCCCACCTGCTCCTCACGACATGGAATAATGATGGCTAATGTTCTCTCTCTCTCTCTCTCTGTCTCTGTCTCTCTCTCTCTCTCTCTCTCTCTCTCCCCCCTCCTCCTGCTGTGGTAGGATTTTAAACACAACCCTGTTTGAGAGCTGGGACATCGTCGGGCCCTACCCATCCTGGTGGGTGTTC